>CM051362.1:22748244-22957295 GCA_028015245.1 Cardamine occulta | reverse complement strand
ACTGTTGAGAAGGCTATTCAGATGAGGCTGACGTTTTTAGATTCCCGGGTGGTGGAACCCAGTTCCCTCAAGCTGCTGATAAGTATATCGATCAGCTCATACCTATGGAGAATGGAACTGTTAGGACTGCTTTGGACACTGGTTGTGGGGTAATGTTCTGTGCTCGATTCTCTTATTTAAGACGACTGCTAGGGGTCTGCTCTCTAATTTTCCTTCTTCTAATTTCTGGATTCCTTTTCAATCACTGTTCAATAGAGTACATATGTTAGAATCTTGAGAGATTCTCAACTCTTGAAACCATTGACTATAGAATCTAATGAACAATCGTGTAGTTGCTGCTGCTCATATGTAGTTAGATTGAGCTAATCAGAATCAATGGGTTGACTCTGAAATCTTGGTCTCCATGGAAATTACCTTGGTGATGAGTGGCTTTGAGAAAATATCTGATCTTTTCTTAACATTGATGAACACTTACAGGTCTATGACGTAAACTCGTATATGGGTGAGCACCCTGGAAGGCATTTAGATTTTGTATTGGGAGGAGTCATGTTTCAATACACAAATTAATGATATGATTAATGGATGGTTTGGTTTTTGCTGGTATCAATCTTCTTATAAGAAGTCTACGTATAGTTCCTTTTGACCTTACTCTTCTCAACGTTGCACCAATTAGCCTTGCCACGTCTATATTATCTATGGCATTGTGAATATCTAATTATATTCTGGATCCCTGTTAACCGCAAATATCTTTGCTTGCTTAATGGTCGTATTAGTATATGTGCATGAGACACTGCTGCATTTTTATAGAGCCATGTGAATATCTAAGTTATAATCCGTGTTTGGTTGAAACCCCAATTGCTGGAAGTTTGGTAACTAGAGCTCCTAGAGTACAGTGGTGAAAGCTACACCCTTGCAGAATTTTTATTCTCTGCATTGTTTATTGGATCTCCTCTCAGGTTCATGGCAATATAAGTACCTGCTGTATCGCTTAATCAGCTTTATATTCATATATGACATGACAATTAAAGTACCCATGAACCTAACATGTAAAACCTGGAGACGAAGAAGAAAGATACTGTCATTTTGGTAGCGGAACAACAAGCTTGTGGTGCTGAGAATGGATATGTTTGCGTAAGAATGCATGAAGTATTTTGCCATGTGTCGAGGACTAACATGGCGGTTACACACTGGCTAGCTAGAACCAATGGGGAATATTGTAGTTGCTTGCTTTTGAACCAGAGACGACGTTTTGATCACAATCTACAATCTCAGAAACTTACAAGAGTCGGTGAAACATTTCTTCTGAAACTCATGTTTACTTATAAACAATATCTACTCGGGACATCAAATCATATAACAACCGATGCTAAAACAATGATCTGAACATTGAGCTGATAAGAAAAGCCAATTAATGATTCTTTCAGCAAATAAGCAATGAAGTAAACGACTAAAATCATTCATACCAAAGCAAATTGACATCAATGGATCATAAGGCAAAAATGGGTTACCTTGCTTGAATAAGCTGTTGGAAACGACAGTTGATGTTTGTCCGAAATGCAGCAGAGGGTTTCGTGATCCAGTGGGATCTATTGAAGCATATCAATAAGGATCATCGTGACACTTGTAAAGCTTACAAGTAGGAAAGATAAATGGTTACATATTAGTGTCCTTGGTAAATAAACAATAACACTAAAACGTAGTTACAGAAAAAAAAAATATAATCATCAAAAACGATCTTTCATACATATATGGTAAAAGCAATTCAAGACATCAATGACTGTCGCAAAGGAAAACAAACACGGTGCAAGAGATTAATTTCAACTATAAAATTATATAAAAATATGAGATAACAAAAAAGCGGAAATTTTTACCAATCCCTCTAACGTTGTTTGATTTTTCTTGTCTAATCCCGAAATCCTAGATTCATTTTCTTATTACTCAAGAAGATTCACGTGTCAAACTCAAACCCCGTTTACTTATATGTGTTTGTGTCGGTTCGGTTCTGTACTTTTGGTCCAATGTACCTTTTCGAACACAGTTTACCATGTCAGCCCAATTTATTGGTTGACCGTAAAATTCTTGATAATTTCTTATATCGTCAGATTTTATAGACCAATAGCATCACGTTTCTAAAATTCTTTGCAAACAACACCATATATAATAAAATTATAATGTTGGCACTTTTTATTAATTTATAGTGATATTATACATATTAATTTATATAAGATTAATTTCAACTGTAAAATTATATAAAAATATGAGATAACAAAAAAGCAAAACTTTTTACCAATCCCTCTAAGGTTGTTTGATTTTTCTTGTCTAATCCCAAAATCCTAGATTCATTTTGCTTTCTTTTTCCTTCTCATTATTGTTTAACTTGCCTCTTTCACTTCGATTATCATTGAACTCTCCCACTAATTTCTTTTTTTATATTTCGCTTCCATTTGTTTTTCTCCTAACAAAAAAAATCAAAAGCCCCAAGCTTGATATGATTATGAACACATGAAAAAAAAAATGATTTACTTTATCAAAAAAAAAAAGAAAGATTTACCTTCCGAACCAAAAGCATTCTTGAATATGAAGCAAGAAAAATTCAACAGAAACGAAACAATAAAGAGAACAAAATCGGTGGTTTTGGTAAACTGAATTATTCATCATTCATCAATAGGGGCAGGAAGATTGAGATCGATGAGTGTATGCATCTCATGAGCAACTTGGTGTTGAATCACCAAAGTCCTATGTTCCTGATTCCCAATGAAATGTGATCTCTTGTGACCACCTAATGCTTGTCCTGATTTAAACACTCTGAAGCAAATTGGACACTCATGACCTTTGCTTTTCTTCTTTGCACCATTTGCTTTCTTAACCATTGGTGGTGACGGCGCCTTATTATTACTATGAATCTTGATACTTCGGTTTGTGTCCGCACAAGAATGAGTTTCCAAGCTATGCTCACCACTGTCATACACAGATTCAGTCAACTCATACTTTATCTTCTTTCGACTGTAACAAGGAAAGCTCCTTTTGCTTTTCCTTAGATCATACTTTGTTGATGAACGACCTGATCCTGATTTTGATCCTGATCCTGATCCTGATCCTGACCCTCCATATCTGTTCAAGCTCTTATCTTGTTTTGTTAGGGAGCTGTTGAATCCTGATCCAGATCCCATTACTGACTTGTTCTTGAAGAATCCATCAACAGAAACATCTGAGTCCAACTTCTTTGGTCCATTCCTGAAGTAACCAGAATCAGAATTGTCTGAATCATAGATAATATCAACTCCAAGATTGTTTTCCTTACACAAATCTTCAACATTCTTCATCTTAAGCTGTTCTCCTGTAGATGCCTTAGTCTCAAGAATCACAGAGTTGTTGTCAGATGACTCAGAGTGACTATGTCCTTTCTTGAAACTTGAATCCCTAGAAAGCATCATAAGAGACAATGCCATTTCCTCTTGTTCAGGCTCAATCTCAGAAGCATCAGAAGAAGTTGAATTGAACTGATCCATGATACCACCATCAACTACAAAACCAGCTTTGTTGTGATGATGGTGTTTGACAAGAGCTCTCTTGGATCTTCTTCTGATAGGAGAAGAAGAAGCCTCAGTATCAGATTGGCTATCCATCACAATCTTCTCTCTCTCAGAGTGACAAGCCATGTGACCACAAAGAGCTTTAGAAGAAACAAAACCTTTACCACATTCTCTGCAATAAAGAAGTTGCTGCTGCTGCTGCTGCTGTTTCAGAGCCATCATCTGTCTGTGATCCACAAACCTCTTGTTCTTTTTAGGATTCTCTCTCAGACCATAACTAGATGGACCTCCATTTTCATCAATCTTGAGCTTATTAGACTCATCTTCATCTGAATCAAGTGAATTCTCATTCATGTGAGTTCTGATGTGACCTCCAAGTGATTTACCACAAGGAAACCTCTTGCTACAGTACTTGCATACAAACTTCCTCTCTTTGTACTGTTCCATCTGATCAAAACACAGAATACAAGCAATAAAAGATCAGAAAAAGGCAAAAATTAGTGAGAACCCATTAGTGTAAATTACCTCAAATCTTGAAAGAAAGCTTCACAGAAGGAAGCAGAGAAAGGTGGGGAGAGAGAGAATCAAGCAGAAAGCTTGATACTTTCCCAGGGATCAGATTTTGAGGATGTAACAGTAGTTCTTGTTAACTTACAGATCCTACTATCAAGCTAAATACAACACAAAAACAGGAAACAAATTAAACTGACTTTGAAATGTCCTTCAATATCTAAAGTTAGCAGATTTGCTTTCTTTTTGAGGTTGGGAAATATGAAAGAAATTCATATTATGACATGTCAGATTACACAATATATGCAAAATTTTTTCCATTTGACATTAATAATAAGATTTGGAGAAATGAGTGAATACGTGACCATAGTCTAGGCGGATTTTATTACTCTGTTTTTGGAATAAAAGCAACCCAAAAATAAATGTAAGAAACTATAATTTGCTTAATCAAAGCAAACAAAAGAAAATTAAAAGACCCGACACTTTTTAGCCTAAGTCCATCATTTTTAGCCTAGGACAATACTCGAAATTCAAAAGTAATTACTAACAAAAAAAAAAAACTACTATAAACTTTATACGTGACCACATTTTTCATCGTTGTGTTTCCAAAATATACAGCTTACAATATTACATATCTCGAATAAGCACGTTAGGTAGGACTGTAGGAGTGTGATACAGAAACTACCACAACGATAATAGAAAAATATATTTCTGAAAATGTGACATATATATATTACCAAGACATTTTTCACAAATCACAATACAATATGTTTCATCTTACTTTCTCATGTTTTGGTCAATAAAATTCATCTGATCCCCCAAATTAAGTTCTCCATATACTTTCCATTTCTCCGCTATTCTCACCATTTTCGAAACTTGTATGGATATCATTCATTATTATTATTTTCTTAACAAAGATGCATTCATTTTTTTTCTATTTTACATAATAAAAAATGATTTTTCACATGTTTCTCCCTTTTGTTTTTTGGCCAGCTTTGCATTTCATCATCTTAAAACAAGTTGTATAAATAGTATAATTTTTGTTCCATAACTGGCAGTTAAAATAATTTTAATTTTTCTTCTACAACTCACAAACGCAAACTCCAATGACTGAACCGAGATTAGGTCAACAATTAAACTCAAAAATTTGGCGATAAGCATAAAGATTTACTGGAATTATATAGTAATATAACATTTTCTTTCACAGCTTTTATTTTTGTAAAATAAAGATTTTTTTTTTCAGTCTACGTTGACAGATTGGTGGCAAAATTAGTAAAACGACTAGACAGACAAAATCCGGTAAGCAAAAACAATTATGTATATATATATATATATTATGAAATTAAAAAACAATGCAGAAGTTACATAAAAATTCTTACATGTTGCAGGGTTAGACAAGTGTGTATTGACAGAGACAAACGAATTAAATATCTTTACAGCGAGATACCACACGAGATAAGAGCATGCATATATATGCCCCATCAAATTTTTTTTTTTATTCATAGATTAATGGTTTTACTGTTACATAATAATACAGCTCCCAAATTGATGGAACTCATGCGTTTCTTCACACCTCTCCTCTCCTCTCCTCTCCCAACCATATTAAATCTTTATTTTTTCCTTTTTGCCTTCAAAATGTTAACTAATTATTTTTATAAGCAGAAAATAAAGATCCATCTCAAAAATACACTATTTCCAAGATTGTTTCCACACTCTACAAGCCTAAAAAACAAGCGTGGAAATAGCAACAATTAATATCTCTCCCATAACGTAGGACTCCATTACAAAATCAAGAGAGTGGAATCAAGAAAGATCCGAAAAGAAAATCAAGCAAAAAAAATCGATGAAAACACATTTCTCTCAAACAAGTCCAAGAAACGTGTTAACTACTAGAAAATATGTGACAAGAGGTCTTTGTATATATGTATTATGTATAGAAACTCGAGGATAGGGTTTTAGTTGTGAAGCGGGTTTGGACCGGAAGGGACGAGTCTTTTGTCGACGCCGTACCTTGGATCAATCTCCGTTGGAGGAGGGGAAAGAATTGGCTGCTTCCGACTGCCACGGTGGATTCTCTCAAGCTCAAAGCACATAGAACGCGCGTAAGGACGAGTGAAGGAATCGCATGAACGGTGAGGAGACACGTAGTAAGGGTGGTGAACCCTCGGGACGAATCGGTAGGTTCGGTAACGGAAGGTTCTTGATGTTCGGTTTCCTTCGGCGACGTTTGCAGAAGCGGTGGAGGTTTTGAGAAGGAAAGAGACGAAGAGGGGAAGGATCAAGATCGGAAGGTTCATGTGAGTCGTCGGCATTGTTTGGTTTCTTCCACGGAGAGAGAGAGAGATAAAGAGAAAGTGAGAAATTTTCTTGAAGAAGGAAAAGTTTAAACTTGTGAGGAAGAGGGAAGATATTTGGTGGAAGCAAATTGGGATTTAAATGCAACACAGAAGATGCACATGAATCGATGTTAAGTGGGTCCTTTTACTTAGTTCGTTTTCATAGACATAAATACCAACCCGTGACTTTATTATAACATTTCGATCGATTTATTTCACTTTCTGTAGCTTTTTTAATAGACGTACAAATTTATGGGTTTATGTAGGTAGGTCTTTACATGAATGTAGTATAGTATACACAACCTTAATCCAAGATAAGCAAGAACGTGTATTGAGTTGTTTCGTGAGTCTCAAGCTATCTATTGGGTCTTTATTGACTTCCATGGGTTCTAAAACCTTAATAGGCCCAATAAAAACGGCCCATTAAAAACGAATGCATCTCTGTATCCTTCAACTATCTATTAAACCACAACTGTTCTAAAATTCGTAAGAATACCATATTTGGTCTTTTAAAATGTTTTGAGTTATTTATTTATTTATTTTGATTTTCCTCCTTTCAATTGAATTAGCATCTTAACTTGAGCACAAATCTCATCTTGTTTTTGTTAAAATCAAAACATCATTATAAATGCAAGAGACAATGGCTCTTGTCTTTGGCTTTGCTTTCTTTGAATACAAGAAGAATCTCAGTAAGAAACATGAAAAGCCACTGGAAAACTGAAGTTATTTTACATCAACACTTGAAGGCATAGAGAAAAGAATTGGCTAAGTGATAAGCTTCATACTGAACAAATAAAAAAACTTTTGATTTACCTCCAAAACCTTAAGCAATTTTTAAAATCTGTAGAAAACAAGCAAAAAAAAGGGGATTAAACCACCAGAGAGAACAAAATAGCAGTAGGATGAGTTCTAGTTCTAGCTAGTTCTAGTTTTAGGTTCTGATTCATTAATCAATATCTGAAGCAGGAACATTGAGATCGATTTGGTTACGCATTTCAGCTACTTGGTTGTGTTCTTGGTTCACAAAGTTATGTGATCTCTTGTGACCACCTAAAGCTTGGCCTGATTTGAACAACTTGAAGCAAGTTGGACACTCATGATCTTTGCTTTTCTTCTTTCCACCACTTGCTTTCTTAACCATTGCGGATTTGCTATCACTAGACCTACGAATCTTGCTGTTTGTTTCAGTTTCCAAGCTTTCATAAGAAGGCAAGACACTTCTTCTTCTGCTCAGCTCATACTTTGATCCTTCCTCATAAGTATCCCTAAACCTCTTCAAGAAGTTGTTGTTGAATCTATTGTTCCTAAGAGATCCATCAACGGAAATGTCTGATTCCGACTTCTTTGGACCATTCATGAAGTAATCAGAATCAGAATCAGAGCTATCACCATTATTATCATCAGCAGATCTCAATTGGTCATCAACTGCAACTTTATCTGTCTCTAAAACCTGATTCTTCTTCACATTCAAGATCTTTAGCTCCTCTCCTGAAGATGACTTAGTCTCCACAATCGCAGAGTTGTTGTCAGATGACTCAGCTAGAGAGTTCACCATAAAGTTATATCCTTTCTTGAAACTAGAACCACTCGACATCATCATCAGATTATACGCACCATTCTTACATTCTTGGTCAATCTCAGAACCAAAAGACGAGCTCCCATTACTAAAAGATTCAGAATTGGATAGTTTCATCACTCTCTTGGATCTTTTCCTCGTAGGAGCTGAGGAAGTCTCAGTATCATCAGATTGGCTACCTTCCTCAAAGTGACGAGCCTCGTGAGCAGAAAGAGCTTTCAAAGAAACGAACTCTTTACCACATTCTCTGCAAGTAAGTTGTTTTCTTTGCTGTTTTGAAGCCACCATCTCTCTCTGATGATTCACCAACTTCTTCTTCTTCTTCTTCTTGCCATTGTAACGACCTGAATCAACTGAATACTCATTCGTATGAATTCTAATGTGACCTCCAAGTGATTTCCCAGAAGGGAAGGTCTTGTTACAGTACTTGCACACAATGTTCCTCTCGTTGCTCTTCTCCATTTCGAAAAATTTGATTCCCTTCTCTTAGACAAATGATCAAACACGAAACAAACAAGATTCAATCAAACTTCCATCTTTACAAAAAAATAAGAAAAGCAAAAGTTTTTTCAGTTATATGCTAATGAGTTTACCTCAAATCTTCCAAGAAATTGCTTCAGAAACCGACAAAAACTGAGAATTCTCCAAATGCTACAGAGAATAAAGAGAGAGAAGAAAGAAGCTTGATGCTACTTTCTTATGATCAGATTTAGGGATGTGACAGTTGTTATCTCCTATTAGCTTATTAAGTACAAGATCCGACCTTCAAGCTTAATAAACAGAGAGATAGCTAAAACTAGCTTTTGTGTGTAAATTCCACAAAAAAAGTTCAGAGATTTGTTTTTTTTTTTTTTTTAAGAAGAAAAATCAAAAATCAAAAAAAGAAAAAGAAAAAAAAGAGCTAACACGAGTAATCAAAAGGTCAGCTACATTTTTGGATCTATTCCTCACTCAACTAACACAATTCTCTTATCTCTCTCCGATGTGTGTGTGTGTGTGTTGTTGTTGTTCAATTCATGCATGGAACTCAAAAGGATTATAAAAACTACAAGAGATTGAGAGAAGAGAAGAAACTGGACGGTCAAGATCTGTTTTAGCCAATTACTCATATTTCAAAAAGATCACACATTTACAGTAAAGTTTTAATTTTTTTTTGCAATCAAAGATTTGTTTCCTTATTAAATTAGAAAATCTTGTAGACTGAAGAATTACAACACTCAATTCAAGTAGTGGGTATAACAAACCATGGGACCAGACACCGGATTAATAGTGACTTCTCGACGTCCAAACACCAAAAACATTGTCTTTGATGAGAGAATCCATAATTGGCTTCTGCCACATATTCTCCTATTCCAAAGCAATAATCTTTGGCATTGAATTTTCGAAAGTGTGTTTATTTTTGTGTTTAAACAATCAAAGAATTTTGTATCTTTTTTGCCACCTACTGTTCAAATCAAAGATTAGATTATTCCCACTTTTCTATTTAATGTTTTCCTTAACCATACAAATAGAAAATTCTTCTTTTTTTCTTTCCCTAAAACATTTATAAAACGGTGATGATGGTTTCAAACTTCTGTACAACTTTAAAGGTTCAAACCAGAGAAAAAATCCTAGTGCAGATCCGAGAGATTCTGACATTCTAAGTAAGGATTTTTAAGTAAGAGGGCCCCAAGAAAAGTTTAACAAAGGCCCATTCACAAGATCCCACCTCAGAAACAAAGGCTGAAAATTCTTAGTCTACAAGTCTCTCTCTCTACTTTAAAAGGACATTTGGAGGACCACATAACCACAAAAATCTCTCCCACGATTCTGCAAGTTGTTGAGATCTTTGCTTCCTAACTTGTTTCCCCAGGATCCATAACCAAATATCTCCTCCATGATGCTCCCGGTTGGTTGAAGATCTTTGCCATTTCTTGAAACATTCTGACACCTCGAAGCATCCCAGACTTTATTGGCCATTGGATCATTACACTTCTTCAACTTCTTCTGTTGTTCTCCAAGACCAGTCTCATCTTTCTTTTCAGTCCACTGCATCATGTGCAAGCTCAAAGGACATGCACAAGTCATTTTCCCCGTTCACTCTGTCCCCAGTGCTCCCACCCATATATTCAACTGTTGAATTCATCTTCTGCTCTTCGTCACACAGTCCAGTGCCATCTTCTCTAGTATCAACAAAGGCATCACCATCTTCACTATTACTGGCATTTTCTCCACCCTCTTCATGATCAAGTGGATACACTTTCTCAGTCCCTTGACGAATAGGAGACTCGAGAGCAGAGTCTTCTTCATCTTCTTCAACATAATGAGGACGTGAAGAGCCCCCATAACATCCATGCCATTCATCATCATCACTATCAATGTCCAACATCAATGTTCTGTTCTGGATGGCTCTTCTTCTGAGGACAAAAACGTTGAAGTAGTATCTAGCAATCTCTTGCTTAGTTCGGGAAAAAAATGTAGCTGCCAAGTGCTGCCAAAAGTTCCGACCTAATGTTACAGGATTGGAATAAACAACCTCATGAAAAAGTTGTGCATCTTCATCGCTCCAGTTCCTTTCAACTTCTTCTCCCATATCACAGAAACCAAGGTCTTTGAATGTCTCATATCCAAACATCTTAACTATTTCTTCTCTAGCATCTTTAATGTGCTGCTGCACACATCTGATAGAACCCCTGTCCCGGCAGACACAGAAATTTCTACCTTTCCCTACTATGTCATCCATATCTGCAAGTGTACTCAAATCCGGCATAGGAACAACACATGTACCAGACTACTTCTTGCTATCAGCACATTCAATAACGTGATTTTGAACCATCATGCCTGAGCGTTCTAAGTTCCCATTCTGACTACCTTCCCATTCAGGAATTTCGGCTTGATGACCTGGTCCAATGGGCACTTGCTTTCTAGCAGGTTGATCCAGAAGAAAAGAATAGAAAGTCTGAACAGGAGCAAATACTCTTGGAGGTATATCAAGCTCAAAATACTTTACAGAATGGGGAGAGTGAGTTGCATCTCTTCCACCACAACCTTTTGTATCATCAATGTCATGATCCGGGTAAACAAAATTGGACTCTTCATCAAACATTTCACCATCAGATGATTCACCGCCTTGGGACTTATAAAGATTTCCCTCATTCACTATTGTCTGATTAAACCCATTCAAAAGAGAACAGCAAATCACATAGGGAACTTTATCCTTTATAAAAACTAAGATTAAACCCCACAAACAAGCTATAACTACATGTAATATTTACCCGTGGCAACAGGTTTCTGGAAAACATCATCGCGAGGACTAACTTCATCAAACTGTTTCGACTTATCGGTATATCCAAGCTGTCTAGAATGTTTGAGCGGGAGCTCATGAAATTTCTCATCTTCAAAAGGGCGCTTGAATCCCATTTTCAACCTGGATAATGTAACACACTCTTGAGGATAAATTCGGACCATGAATCATCATAAATGGATCAGTAAACCAACAACATGCGCAACATGGACAGTGAAACAAGTAAATATAAGATTCGGATTCCCTTATACAAATGCATGCAAGAGACCTTACACAAACCGAATGTAGAACGCCTAACTGTAAAAGTTCCTCTTTAGACAATAACTAGACTCTACTGCAACTTTAACAGACATGCATCACATCAAAAAATGACAGCAAGTACTAATGCTTGAAAACCAGATTAGACAACAACAAATGTCCTGTTAACATGTATATTTACCTCTCTAAGCTCAGATAAGATTTCAGGCCAACTGCACAAAGGATGTAACCAAACTAGAACGCCACCAGAAGACTCAACAGGAATTTTAAGTGCTCAGAAGCTTAAGTAGGAAAAAATCGAAATTCCCCTAATCAGAAATAACCCTAACCCTAGACTCCGTCCTACCCAAAAATTTGTCCAAATTAAGTTTAGAATGGACAACAATTGATCAAATTTATACAAAGCAAGAGAAAGCCCTTTAATAATTTACAGATCTGGCAAGCCCTGAGATATATCGATAAATAAGAACCCTAGATCTCAATCGAGGACGAAAAACATGAAATTGACATCAAAATCGATATTTGTTTCATGAAAATCGAGTAAATAGCCAAAGAAAACGGAGAAATCAAGATATTAAACAACTAGAGAGGAGATCGATAACCCTAATCCTAGATTTTTTTGACAAACGAAATAGATAAAAATTGGTATCAATAGAAAGAGGGAAACGAGAATTAGATGAATATTCAGATCAATTGCAAGATTAATTGAAAATATCCCAGCAAGAAAAAAAAAAGGAAAATTTTGGATTACGATGAAAAATTGGGGAAGAACACGAGAGAAGATAATATCGAGAAAGGTAGATACGGCTCGTGGAGCTATTTTCTAAACAAAGCGGCCCAAAACACTAATTCGGGTTTGACCCGTAAAAATCCCTAAAATTGAGCTGGACCCCTAAATTTAAGATCTGCACACTTTTTTAGTCCTTATTGTTATCTAAGTTTTACACTTCATTCCTTATTTTGTTCCCATTTCACAATTAAACCCAATTCTCAAAATATTAAAGGACAAGATTTGTTATCGAATTTGAGGATTCGACCAATAGTTCTTATCATGCTAAGCAAATAAATATTGAGAGAAATATAAGTCTTTTATTCATATACTTTTCCAGCTTAGGCAGATTCAGACACTTGATGTATCATATCATTCTTCAGCTTCAGACGTTACAACAAGAATCATGAATCGTGGATTTTAATACTATATTATGTAGAAAAGACATAACGTCACTCGAAGTTGGCACCTTCATACCACAGCAGGCATGTCCTTGAGCCATGAATCAAGCGGCTTACCAATGGAGTAGACGATAAAACCAATCTCACGCAACTTCACTGCATCAACAACGTTCCTACCATCAAACACAAAAGCAGGCTTCTGCATATTGTCAAAGATTTTCTTGAAGTCCAAGGATTTAAACTCATCCCATTCTGTTAAGACACAAAGGCCGTGAGCGTCTTTAGTTGCCTCGTAAGCATCTGAGACGACATTCATTTGCTCGGAGATACCTTCGGCTTTAATCTGCTGTAGAGGAACCGGGTGATCCCAGTCAAACCTAGCCATGGAAAGATCTCTTATGATCTGTTCTTCAAGGACTTGTGGGTCGTATATGCTCAACTTGGCCTTGTCAGCAACTAGTCTGTTACAAACATCAATGGCTGGAGTCTCTCTAGTGTCACCTGTGTCTTTCTTGAAAGCAAAACCGAGGATCGCGATTTTCTTGCCCGAGACCGTGTTAAACATTGAAGAAACAACCCGGTTTGCAAACCGGATTTTCTGATAGTCGTTCACCTTTATGACTTGTTTCCAGTAATTAGCTGCTTCAGGTAAGCCGTTGCACTCACAGATATAGATAAGATTTAGGATGTCTTTTTGGAAACATGATCCACCAAAACCAACACTTGCATTCAAGAACTTTGGACCAATTCTAGTATCTGTACCAACGGCATGTGCAACTTGTGTAACATCTGCGCCCGTTGCCTCACATAGAGCTGACATTGCATTGACAGATGATATCCTCTGAGCCAAGAATGCATTTGCTGCAAGCTTAGAGAGCTCAGCAGACCAGAGGTTAGTGCAAATAATGCGTTCCACTGGAACCCAATGAGCATAAACATCTCTTAAAGCTTCAATGGCCTTTTGCCCAGCTGCATTATCCCTACCACCAATTAGCACACGGTCTGGGTTATAAAGGTCCTTAATTGCAGTACCCTCAGCAAGAAACTCAGGGTTAGAGAGAATCTGAAACTCTATGCCTTTGCTGTTATGAGTCAGTATCTTCTCAATAGCCTCAGCTGTTCTCACAGGAACCGTAGATTTCTCAACAACGATTTTGCTAGATTTGGAGACATCAGCGATCATCCGAGCAGCACTCTCCCAGTAAGTAAGATCAGCAGCTTTGCCAGCACCAAGACCTTGTGTTTTAGTTGGAGTGTTGACTGAGACAAATACAATGTCACTCTCAAAGACATGTTTCTCTACATCAGTGCTAAAGAAGAGGTTTTTCCCTCTGCATTGTTTCACCACATCGTCCAAACCAGGCTCGTAAATAGGAAGGCAATCACTGTTCCAAGCCTTGATCCTTGGTTGAGAGATGTCCACAACAGCTACTTCAATCTCAGGGCATTTAAGAGCCATCACTGCCATGGTTGGACCACCCACGTAACCAGCACCTATGCAGCATATCTTCACCATTTCTGAAATCCTAAACAGAAACAAAGATGTTAAATTTTCAACAACCAGATGATATTTGATTATTCCAGTAGATTGATGGATCAAATTGTGCAAGTAACTCGTAATCTAAACATAGACATTGAATGGGGACATGAAAAATCTAATTTCACGAATCGGTTAAAGGAAGGGACGAGTGAGGCATTATATCAAACACCTTGTAAGCTAAGATCTATCAATTTAAAAAAAAAAAAAAAACGAATGATCTCTCAATTCAAAATACCATAAGAACATGATGATCGAGAAACGTTTGAAAAAGATAGAAATTTACCTTCTGGCTACTGTTTCTTGAGACTTGAGAGTGAGCAAGGCAGAGAGAGAGAGAGAAAGCAAAAGAGAAAGTTGCGGCGAAGAAGATGGTAATGGTAGAAGAAGACTTGTCACAGTTATAAAGATTAAAGACACTCTCCACCCAACTTGACTTGCACATTTCTACTTTTTATTTATTGCTTCAAAAAACTCCTACACGATTTTATTTCTTCAATTATTATGCTACCATTTTCATTTCGTTACAAAATTTACCAGCTAAAGATTAGTATTGGATTATTTCAAGAAACATTTTTGTATCTAATCTCATGTTTTATGTTTGTAAGTTTGTAACACTATATGCTATAATAACCCACGGCTCTTTTTTTACAAGCAATATTAAAGAAAAACTTGATTCTAATGCTTTAGTGGTAAAAACCCATATAGAATTATAGAGATGAGTCTTCTATAATGGGAATTATAAAGCCAATTTAAGCAACTTCGTTTTCAATCATTCATTGAGGTCTTATCTTGTATACATTGAAGATACTGCTGAAGGGTAAATAATAATTTTTTTTTTTTTTATCATCGTCTATGATAGATAGGTTCGTTTTAGACACTTAAATGGGTGCATTCATTTTTTGAATATACGTAAACTGAATTGAAACCCTTGATTCTTGTTCAACAACATTAATGGATTCAAAACCATTACTAACTTTCAGTCATTTTTTGTGCTTAATGTTTTCTTCTAAATAGAAATCCATAACTAATTAATCATAGAGTTTTGTATACATTAAGCGAGGAGAATAAATAGGAAAATCAAGAAGTGGAGTTTAAGAAAGAAGTGAACCAATGAACAGAGTCCTTAGCGTATCTCTTGAGATTGTCTCTATAATCAACGAAGTAAAGACCAAACCTTGAACTGTAACCAGCTGCCCATTCCCAATTGTCTAATAGCGACCACACAAAGTACCCTTTCACATTGCATCCATCCTCTTTAATCGCAGCTTGTAAGCTCGAAAGATAATCATGGTGGTATCGGATTCTTTTCGTATCTTTGAGAGCTTCTTTTCTTGAGATAAGAATGTTGTTTGGATCGTCCATTCCTACACATACAAACATCATTACATTTACAAATTCTCTTTCTTGTGGATCTAGAAGATTCTAATTAGATGTGTGTTTTACGTTTACCATTTTCAGTGATAAAGACTGTAGGGTTTCCATATCTATGTTTGATGTAATTCATCAAGCTTCTCATCCCTCTAGGCACTATGTATAACCATATCGAACTTGCCTGTCCCCGACAACAACAAAAACAACATCAGCTTAGAAAAATACTATAAATCCTTTTGATATATATATCTTACCCTATCTCCAATCGCGCTTAAACCCTTAAAAGCTGAAATTCAAAAACATAGATTGTCAATAAAGTGTTAGACACTCGTGACTAGGGTTTAAGTGAGAGAGAAGTATGGTTTATACGTAGAGTGACGGTTCCAGAATCAGAAATGGCGTCGTGTAGAAAAGTGCCAATGAGATTGGTGGAGTTGTTCCTTGCATAGTACGTTGTGTAATGATTAATCCCTACAAAATCTAGCGAACCCTTCACAAGAGCGGATTGAGATCCTGTAAACACTGGTAATCTGCTTCCAACTCTGCTTCTCATCGAACTCGGGTAATCCCCAAACATCAACGGATCCAAAAACCTAATTAAGATCGTATAATATGTATCACATAGTATAAACTATGTAAGTAATGTAACGTTATTAAGTCGTGAAAGTTTTGTAAACATTTTTATACCAGCCAAGTTGAAAGTCTTGAGCTCTTTGTGCAGCTTCAATGTCCTCTGTCTTGTTTGACTCTGGTTCATACCACATTACATCAAATGCTACCCCTAACGAACCTCCTTGCTTGGCCTAACATAATTTATACATTAAAACTATATATCTTATTTTCATCTAATTAACATCATGTTTTCCAATATAGTATATTGACTAACCTTATACTTTTTCTTGTAGATATCGGATACGGTGGCGTGAGTTAGAATAACATTGTGACCGACGATGTAAGGTTCGGTCGATGAGTTTCCGGCTCGACAAGTGAGCTTAAAAAGAATAGTGCAACGACCAGGAGCTTGAAGACCAACGTCATAGCCTTGTATCGCGAATGTGTGTGGTTCGTTGAATGTAATCCAATGCTTCACTCTATCTCCAAATCTCTCGAAACAAACCTCTGCATACGCTGCAAAATCATTTCTGCGAAAAAAACAATAGATGGGTATTTGAAATTAAATTCTGTCTATGTAACAGTTAAAAAAAAAATTATATGTTTTTGTGTGGGTTAATTGTTACATGATTTGTGGGTTGAGCCAACCGAGGTAACGATCATGGAGGGCCTGAGGAAGGTCCCAATGGTACAATGTCACGTACGGCTCGATCCCTACAACCACAATTTGCTTAATTTACTCCAAACACATAAATCTAACTACTGTGAATTTAATAGGAAACATTACTATAGACCCTTAGAACCATGCAATAAAAATAATAAAATACCTTTAGCTAGTAAAGCATTTATGAGTTTGTTGTAGTGATCGATTCCGGCTTCGTTTATTTGTCCCACGCCATCTAAAGACCACACATGATAATGTTATCATCGTTAATCCATCAAAAGATTTTATCAAGATTTGAATTTAAGAAGATTTGGTATACATAGTATCATAAACTTACTCAATCTAAAGTATGTTTGATAATTGAGTAAAAAAACTAAAAATGATTAAAGAAAAAAAAATACTTGGAAAGATGCGGGTCCAAGAAATGGAAAATCTGTAAGCGTCCATGCCCATGTTCTTCATAAGCTGTACATCTTCCTGCCCTCACATTGTATGATTCCAATGAAAGCTTACTTAGTTTTTTCATTTCTTTCAAAATGTATATATACTTTTGACAGTTTTGTTAATTTGTATAAATCGGATTCACCTCGTAGCGATGGTACTGATCAACAGCAACATCAGCATTGCTAAAATCGGTGATTTTACCAAAAGTGTGGGAGAATGTATCCCATATCGTAGGACCTCTTCCCTCTGCCTTCACTGCTCCCTCGTGCTGCACCAGTTACTGATATCATTAATTTTTATAGCACGATTTTATTTTATTTTTGAAATTTATATAACACGTACGGTTCGGTCCATTATTATTTGCAATTTTATTTTTGGGTAACACTGGAGTCAAAGTTCCAGGCAGAAAATAAATAGAAAGTATACAAAACATTAATTGAGTGTGCTTGGTTAGGTGAAAGACATTTTAAGAAAGAAAGACTTTGGTTTTACTTGACTTTGCTTATGCTGGATTGAGAATATATAAATTTAAAAAGGGAGAGAAAATATATAGGTGAAATTTGAGAAAATGTGTAAAAGAATGGGTCGTTGTTTGAAAAGAAAATTAAAATTTTGGAAAAACCGAAACCACAAGAAAAGGAGGAGTATGTATTGGCTGCCCGTGATTGATAAAAATAATGGTTTTGCACTCATTGGTATATTGATTCATGGAGCACATTTCAAGAACAAAAAACAATACTACTACAAATTCAACACACGCTTAATAAAATAAATGGTACTATATGTTATTAAATTAAATAATTAAATGACGATGAATTTGCTGATAAACCAAAACATAGATCTTGATGAATTTACAGAGGTAGTTAAGTGTTTTTTTCAGATACTGAATTGTGTTTTCATAAAGTATTAAATTTTCTTTTAGAAAGATGTGGAATTGTATTTGCTATTTTAAGTGTTTTTAGCTATATATCATTGGAATCACGAAAACATATCATCCTAAACCAAAAAAAAACATATCACATGTTCTGATGTGGCCTATTTTTTAGGTCGTGAATAATTTTCTTTTCAGATTCCACTAACATTAAAAGGAAAATATAAAAATCAAAAAAATAAAATTAAAATAGAAATTAAAAGAGAGTGGAGAGGAGAGGAGACCTGGAAAGCTGAAGAAGCGGTTCCGAAAACAAATCCCTTTGGAAAACTGCCTCTGGAAATGTCCGTACAGATGCATCTCTTATCCATCATCATCATCATCATCATCATCATCGTTGTCATTATCATGATTAATCTCCTTGAACCCATCTCTTTCTCTTCAATCTTTTCTTTCTTCAGTTACATATATTTAGATCGAACGAAACTTTTTCGGATGAATAAGAAAGAAGAGAGACTAGCAAAGAAGGAATAAGATAAAAAGAGGAGTGCGAGTGAAAAAGGCTATGTAAGGAGTATCTATTTAAAGGATGGAAAAGTGAGAGATATGAAATCTTTCGATATCGCCTATAAAATTGACGGTTTTGAATTTGTATGAAATCAAACAAATCATAATTATAATCACTACTATTCCCAGGGGAAATAAAACAATTAAAATAACAAAAAACATGAAAAGTAGAAGAAAAAAACATGAAATCTGGTCCACCACATTAGATAAGCTTGCTGTTAAGAAAATTGTTTATTTTATTTTGTAATATGGTAAGATATTTAATATGTTTGCTAAAAAAAAAAAAAGAGAAGTCATGTTGACTAGCATGGAACGACTTATGGGTTAAATATGGAGTATTTTCTTAAGTTTAATAAAATTACCATTGTCGAGATGTTATACATTGGTAAGAAGAACAGGTCAATACTTTTATCAAAAAAAAAAAATGAATAGGTCAATATTTTTACTTTAAAAACCGTACTATTTGCTCTATATGATTCGTTGATCTCCAAATGTAAAGAATGAGAACGATATATATATATTTTTTTGGTTTAAAAGCACTATGTATTTTCGATGTACTGATACAAAACAAATTAAAAGCAGATAAACGCATTATATTTGATCATTCCATGATTAATCTCTTAAGCTTGGAAAAGGAAATAATTTGTATATCGAATTTTGAAACTAAACTAAAGCTAATGAGATAAAATTTACAGAAAGGTTAATGCGTCATTTAATTTATTTGTGGGCCCCATCTTATGGTATACTTGTTCCATTATTCCTATATTTGATTTTCTCAAAGAACTTCTCTAGGGATTCCAAATGATATTTTTTGTATCACCTGGCATCTTTTTCTCTATAATTTTTTTAACAATAGAAAGAAATCTATGTCCGACCAAAAAAAAAAAGTTCGAGAAAAGCATAGGCATCCGTAACTAGATTCACTAATCACACGCATTTCAATGTTCAAAGTTCATAAATCATAAGATAAACACAATTCCATTTGAGTAGGACATTCATTTGATTAATGAATAAAGAAGCTAACAAGTGGGAATATTTACGAGTGACTCGTAAAGTCATTGAAATTACTTATTTTTAAGTTCTCACGGCGACACGACGACACGTATCGAAATATTATTGTTTACACGTTTATTGGATTATTTGCTTAGACACCATTTAAAAAAAAAAATAATAAAGTAGATAGAGGATTGCGGAATAATGCTTGCCTTAATTATCATAAGGAAAAATATATGCGTTTGTTAGATTCACACTAACGAGTCAACGACCCACATCACACTTTCGTCTCTTTCCTCTTCATATGCAATTACGCTAACCCATTTACACATTGGTGTTCACACACGTATCCCAACCAAATGATTTGAAAACCATATATATCTAACAGTGTTGGCCTAGGTAGGGTCTAGAAACCAGACTTTTATTGTGGGAAGATTCTCCCAAAGCCAAGAACCAAGCGACGTTGTTTATGGCCTATGTCACTAGTATGACTGTATGAATATGAATGTGATCACTCTGTTCAACAGAAGATGACACTAGTATGAATATGATCACAAGACTCATAGATTTTTATTATTTTATTGACTCTTAGATTTCATAGATGATATATCATTGTCAAGACATTAACACCGACTTGTATTATAGCCTCGAGAAATTCATTATTCAAAACGACAGAGAAGATTTGTTAAAACAATTTGTGAAACACATTTTTTAATAGGTTACAGTAACAACTAAGAAGTGACTTCCATAAGAGTAGAGTAGAGCAGAGCAGAGAAAAGATGTATCTGGTCAGTTCTTCCTTCCCTCCGACAAGATTATGAGGTATCAAGATATCGTATGTATCCTCTTACATAGAAAAATGTTTTTAACATTACAAAGCCAATGTAAATCACATAAATGAAACAATATATATATAGTTCCTATCTTTATAAACTCGGCCAAAACCTCCTTTACCAAGGTGATTCTCATAACTAAAAGAGCTTTGTGGCCTCTACCATTAATTGCTTGAAGAAAAGTTAGTTTTACATAGCTGATTCAGTTTCACCTAAACCCTCTTATTAAGTAAATATAGAATGATATAGTATGATGTTTGGAAATAACAAAAAAAAAAGGTTAACATACTGTGTACTTTTGACGCCATTAAAATTACCTTAGGCCCACTATTTTTATAACCCAGGCCCAGGCTCAGGCCTATGAGCATAAGGTTGGAGTATATAAATCTGTAGGTCCTCTGTGCGGCGGCGGGAGCTGATAGCTTCATCTTGCGGCGAGGTCGGTGATTCTTATCTTGATTAGAGTAGATTTCCATTAGGGTTTAGTTAAGACATAGCGGAGATGGAGGTGGCTAAAACCAAGTACGTGTGGTGGGACATTGACTGCTGTCAGGTTCCGTGGTCGTGACCCTTGTGAAGTCCGTTGGAAAATAGAATCGGCGTTGAACAAGAAATTTGGTGCTGGTCCTGTCACCATCTTTGCCATTGGAAACATGCATCGCATCCCTCGTCGTGTCTTGAAAAATATCTCCCGCGCTGGAATCTTCATTAAACACACTTCCTACGATTAATCTTCTCTTCTTATCTCTTTCTCTAATTATTTTTAAGTAATTAGGGTTTTTTTTTAGATTCAATTGGCCGTATTTGATATGATGTTCTGGAAACTTGATCATCCACCTCCGGCGATTTTGATGCTCATATCCGATCGTGAGTTATGGTATCTAAATTATCTTGAGATTGAAAAAGCCAAGGGATACACAATTCTTCGCACATACGTAAATCAGAAGCCAAGGGATTCACCAAAATACGTTTCTGATGTGTGGCTCTGGAAAAGCTTACTCACTACAGGTCGAACTAACTAGTTATTCTCTGTGTTTTTTCCATCTCTATGGGGCTAACTAGTTTATTAGGTTTTTTCCCACAGATACTAAACAACAGGAGACAACAAGGCACAAAGACCTTGAGGGTGAAACTGACTTGTCTTGCATGCAATGCTTCTTTGATGGCCGAAGCTTGACAGATTTCACCACGCATCTCACGACTAAAGACCATTTACAGTGGGTAAGTTTCCTTGCAGAATTACTACAAATATCTCCGTTTCTAAAGTTGACCCTTTTTTATTTAAGAATGGTTCGCGGCGCATCCAGGTGGCTCTGTTGGACCAACTGACAAAGATCTGGATTCTCTTTATTCTGTGAAGCAATCAAGACCACGGAAAGTAAGCATCCTTGCCTCATCCTCTGATCAGCTTGTATCATTACATTTCTTATTGTCTTAACCATTGCCACTTGGATCTTCTCAAGCAGGAGCCGCCTCACTGGACTGAGGAATCTCTGGCTTCTCTTGCGGCAATTCTTAAGGTATTTTTTTTTTTTAGAATTTTGGTGAAACTGTCTTCTTTGACTTTGGTTGTAAGCATCATGCTCTTCAGCTTGTATCAATTACATTTCTCATTTTGTCATTACCATCAAATATCTCCGTTTCTAAATTTGACCCTTTTATTCCACTTGATCAGGACTGGTTCGCGGCGCATCCAGATGCGTCTGTTGAACCAACTGAAAAAGATCTTGATTCTCTTCATTCTCAACTCATGAAGCATGCTGTGAAGCAATCAAGGCTAGGCAAACATGATGAACGGAAAGTAAGCATCCTCCTCAGCTTGTATCATTACATTTCTCATTGTCCTCTAGTTATCAAATATCTCCGTTTGTTCCACTTAGATGGTGAAGTTTCTATCACAACCACACGAAGATGCTGATAGCTCGCAGCTTGTACCAACTGAAAAAGATGTGGTGACGTTGAAGAAGCAATCAAACATACTCAAACATAAGCTGAAAGTAAGCATCCTTGCCTCATCCTCTTCAGCTTGCATCATTACATTTCTCATTTTGTCATTGCCATCAAATATCTCCGTTTCTAAATTTTACCTTTTTATTCCACTTGATCAGGAGTGGATCGCGGCACATCCAGATGCGTCTGTTGGACTAACTGACAAAGATCTTGATTCTCTTCACTCTCAACTCGTGAAGCATGCTGTAAAGCAATTAAGACTACGCAAATGTTTTGTACATGATAAACGGAAAGTAAGCATCCTTGCCTCATCCTCCTCAGCTTGTATCAGTACTCATTGTCCTCAAGCTATCAAATATCTCCATTTCTAAATTTGACCCGTTTGTTCCACTTGGATGGTGAAGTTTCTATCACAACCACACGAAGATGCTGTACCACCTGAAAAAAGATCTGGGGACGGTGAAGAAACAATCAAAACCACTCAACCAAAAGCTGAAAGTAAGCATCCTTGCCTCATCCTCCTCTGCTTGTATCATTACATTTCTCAATTGTCTTAACCATTGCCACTGGATCCTCTCAAGCAGGAGCCGCCTCACTGGACTGAGGAATCTATGGCTTCTCTTTTGGCAAGTCTTAAGGTATATATATTTTCTTTTATTAGAATTTTGTCTTCTTTAATGTTGCAAATTTGACATAGATCGATAGATAGCATGCTTTTTGATTTATTAACTTTGGTTGTAAGCATTCTTGCCTCGTCCTCTTCATCTTGTATCATTACATTTCTCATTGTCTTAACCATTGCCACTGGATCCTCTCAAGCAGGGGACGCCCTGGGCAGGACCAAGTGAGGAAGGTCTGCCTTCTCTTGAGGCAAGTTTTGTGAGATAAACCACTTCTCGAAGAAGAAGATGTGACGTGAACAAGACGAAGAGGAGGAAGAAGATCGTGTGTTGTTTTTCTAGGTGATGAATGATAAAACTCTCAAGGTGATAACACCACAAGTAACACAACTCAGAGAAACTGGTATGTCGAAATCAGCATTAGCCATATTAGTTTTGGTTTTCTTTGTTTCTCGCCAAATCTTTTATGATGATCAGAATATTACTTTTCATTCGTTTGATTGCTTTTGCATTCTCGTATGCAGGCTTGATCATATATTGCTGGAGACAACTGGTTTAGCAAATCCAGCTCCATTGGCTTCTATTCTTTGGTTGGATGAACAGTTAGAATCACAAGTCAAGCTTGACTGTATTGTTACTGTGAATAGTGAACTCTTAATCTGATTTACGTCTCCTTTGTTAAGCTTGAAGCTACTCTCTTATAGAGAAATTGTAAGAAATAGATTAGTGATATTTTCTTTTTTTTGGTTACTCTTTCTAGCATATATGTCACAAGTTTCTTACTCTGTCCCTGGTTCCAGTAATTTATTGCACTCGCTTTTTTGAACAGGTCGTGGATGCAAAGAATCTTCGTTTTCAGCTCAACGAGCGTCGTGACTCATCCTCATTTCCTGAGGCTTTTAATCAAATAGCATTTGCGGTAATCATCTTGTGTCACACCCAATAAGAACACTGACATATTGCCTTCTGCATCTTGAATCTTATCTCATGATGATGAGATTGTTTAATTGTATTTAGGACACGATAATAATGAACAAGGTGGATGAAGAGGAATCTGATGAATTGGAGAAGGAAATCCATTCTATCAACTCGCTCGCATACTGTGAGGTGCCAAGTTGATTTGTCCAATATATTAAACTGCCAGGCATATGATTCAACTGTTTAGTCTCAGAAACTTCTCTTCTCTATCATCTGATTATATGTATACCTGCTCGATCATTATTTATGATTTTGACTGTAGTCATTGAACCTTTTCCCTCTTCACTATTTCAATTAGCATGTTAGCCGTCTGGAATCTCTGCTAGAAGCAAATAAATCGTTCACCACAACAGACCTTCACGATAGTGGAGTGAGGACTTTATGTATCAGTGAATCACAACCTATAAACCTTTAAAAGGTAACAAATTCATAACATTCTTGAAGTAGTAGTTAAAAAGTAAGTGTTCTTCGTGATACACCAGCTTGCTTTCGGTTTGACAGGTTCGTTTATATGGCTTGAGGACATTCTGTGGGATAAAAAATTGGAAATGGATGTATACCGTTGCAAGGCTGTGTTGAACATCCAAAACTCAGACCAGCTACATATTTTGCAGGTAATGTGATCATGAATTGAAACATAAGCAAGGTCTATGTTGGCTCCGCTCTTATTCGGGTAAATGAAAACTTAAGAGTAGACGAACCGCAAGTAGTCAATAGAGAAGTTTCCTGAAGCAACAATCGGTGGAGGTATGCATCGTATCATTATTTCTACAGTGATACTTGAATCTAAGGCTGGCTACTTGGTATTATTAGCTTATTTTTTGAATTCACTTTTGTGGTTTTTATGGTGCAGCTCCAAGATACTGATTAAAGGAACAGAGACTCATTTGATTCCAAGAGTTTTGGGAAGCCTGAGTTAGTGTTTGGTTTAAACTGTGAAGCAAATGAGAAAAGTTGTGTTATGCGATATTGAGCTATTTTTGTTCAATCTCTGGCAAAATCTGTCGTCTACTTGATAATGTTATTGTACTTTTGAGCATTAAATCAGCTTCTGCACTGTCTTGTTGACTTGGCACAATGATGTGAAATCAGCGTGTTCAGAAATTAGCTTTGATGTTATGGGGTTTATGCTTGACGAAGAAACAATTTAACAATTTTAAGATCAGAAATTCAGAATAAGTCGCACAGAATTTTAGTTTACATTAAAATAACAAAATATAGATTGATTATAATCATCAGAAGATTAATTACTAAACCTCACCATCAACAACTAATACCACAAGGGGATAAATCTTAGAAAAAATATAGCCTTTTTAAACGGAGGTAAATCCATCTTCTTGATTGCAACAGATTATTAAACGCATTATATTTTCTCCTTCCAATCTCAAGATCCAATGATTGCTCTCTTACCTCTTTCTAAACAGTAAACATAAACACATAGTATTTGGAAGAAGTGTATATAGCTTGGGACAATTAATGTGAAAATGTGGATATAAACTCTAAGAAGTCGCCAATAAACTAGTAACAATTATGACGAATGTTACTAGTAATGAATTTGTGGCCCCTTCTTATGCTTATAGTATACTCATAGTATACTGGTTCCCATTTGCTTTTCCCAAGAGAATAAAATTCTTTAGGCATCCCATAACTTAAATTTACTTATTACACGCATTCCGATGTTCTAGTTCCTATGATAAGCACCATTCCGTTTATATATATATTATATGTTCCTTTTATTCTCTAGGCATCCCATAACTCATATACATGTGTTTGAGTAGGAGACATTCATTTGATTAATGAATAAAGAAGTGGGAATAAATTGCGAGTGGCTCTTAAAGTCATTGAAATGCTTTATTCCATATTCTGAAGTTCTCACGCGACACGTATTGAGTTATTGCTCATACACAATCTTTTTTCTTTGATAAATAAGTGGCTGGAGGATTACGCAATAATATTTGCCTTAATGATCAATTACATATATA
This sequence comes from Cardamine occulta, assembly GCA_028015245.1. NCBI lineage: Eukaryota > Viridiplantae > Streptophyta > Magnoliopsida > Brassicales > Brassicaceae > Cardamine > Cardamine occulta. The sequence goes on along the minus strand of CM051362.1, from coordinate 22,931,204 downwards.
TATATATGTATGTGTGTCAGAGTTTGTTAGATTCACACTAGCAAGTCAACGACCCACACTACACTCTACTCTCTTTCCTAACCGTATGCAATTACCCTACCCATTTTTTGATAGATATGTTCGTTTTGGACATGGAAATGGTGCATTCTTTTTTGAATATACGTAAACTGAATTGAAACCCTTTGATTCTTGTTCAGCAACATTAATGTATTCAAAATGGTTACTAACGTTCAATCATTTGTTTTTGCTTAATGTGTTCTTCTAAATAGAAATCCATATATAACTAATTAATCATAAAGTTTTGTATACATTAAGCGAGGAGAATAAATATGAAAATCAAGAAGTGGAGTTCAAGAAAGAAGTGAACCAATGAACAAAGTCCTTAGCGTATCTCGTGAGATTGTCTCTGTAATCAACGAAGTAAAGACCAAACCTTGAACTGTAACCAGCTGCCCATTCCCAATTGTCTAATAGCGACCACACAAAGTACCCTTTCACATTGCATCCATCCTCTTTAATCGCAGCTTGTAAGCTCGAAAGATAATCATGGTGATATCGGATTCTTTTCGTATCTTTGAGAGCTTCTTTTCTTGAGATAAGAATGTTGTTTGGATCGTCCATTCCTACACATACAAACATCATTACATTTACAAATTCTCTTTCTTGTGGATCTAGAAGGTTCTAAGATGTGTGTTTTACGTTTACCATTTTCAGTGATAAAGACTGTAGGGTTTCCATATCTATGTTTGATGTAATTCATCAAGCTTCTCATCCCTCTAGGCACTATGTATAACCATATCGAACTTGCCTGTCCCCGACAACAACAAAAACAAATATATCATTTTGTAATATAGTGTACTAATCATTTTGGGAGATATATAACTAACTAAAGTTAAAAATATATCTTACCCTATCTCCAATCGCGCTTAAACCCTTAAAAGCTGACATTCAAGAACAAAGATTATCAATAAAAGTGTTAGATACTTATGAAAAGGGTTTAAGTGAGTTAGAAGTATGGTTTATACGTAGAGTGACGGATCCAGAATCAGAAATAGCGTCGTGTAGTAGAGTGCCAATGAGATTGGTGGCGTTGTTCCTTGCGAAGTACGTTGTGTAATGATTAATCCCTACAAAATCTAGCGAACCCTTAACCAGAGCAGATTGAGATCCCGTAAACACTGGTAATCTGCTTCCAAATCTGCTTCTCATCGAACTCGGATAATCCCCAAGCATCAACGGGTCCAAAAACCTAATTAAGATCATATAAGTTATAACACATTTTATAATCTAAGTAACATTATCAAGTTGTGGAAGTTGCGTAAATATTTCATACCAGCCAAGTTGAAAGTCTTGAGCTCTTTGTGCAGCTTCAATGTCTTCTGTCTTGTTTGACTCTGGTTCGTACCACATTACATCAAATGCTACCCCTAACGAACCTCCTTGCTTGGCCTAACATAATTTATACATCAAAACTATATCTTATTTTCATTTAATAAATATCATTTTTCAAATTGACTAACCTTATACTTTTTTCTATAGATATCGGACACGGTTGCGTGAGTTAGAATAACATTGTGACCGACGATGTAAGGCTCGGTCGATGAGTTTCCGGTTCGACAAGTGAGCTTAAAAAGAATAGTGCAACGGCCTGGAGCTTGAAGACCAACGTCATAGCCTTGTATCGCGATTATGGGTGGCTCGTTGGATGTAATCCAGTGCTCCACTCTATCTCCAAATCTCTGGAAACAAACCTGCATACGCTGCAAAATCATTTTTGCGAAAAAAATGATAAAGGGTTTTGTGAAATTAAATTCTGTATATGTAACAGTATTATTGAATGATTGTGTATTTTTGTATGGAACGTTACATGATTTGTGGGTTAAGCCAACCGAGGTAACGATCATGTAGTGCCTGAGGAAGGTCCCAATGGTACAATGTCACGTACTGCTCGATCCCTACAACCACGTACAATATGATTGGTTTTCTCCAAACATATAAATCTAACTACAGTACTGTGAATTAATTAATTTTAATATAGACGCTGAAAATCATGCAACAAAAATCAACTTTAATTAGCTAGTAAAGCATTTATGAGTTTATTGTCGTGCTCGATTCCGGCTTCGTTTATTTGTCCCACGCCATCTAAAGACCACACATACGATAATGTTATCATCGTTAATCCATCAAAAGATTATATCAAATTTTGAATTTAAGAGTTTTACAAATCTTCTTAAATTCAATCTAAAGCAAGTTCGATTGCGTAAAAAATAATAAAAATGATTAAAGAAAAAACATACTTGGAAAGATGCGGGTCCAAGAAATGGAAAATCTATAAGCGTCCATGCCCATGTTCTTCATAAGTTGCACATCTTCCTGCCCTCACACATTTTATAATTCCAATTAAAACTTACATATTTTTCTTTCGAAATGTATATATATATATATATATATATATATTTAATTTTCGACAGTAATGTTAATTTATATAATATGGATTTACCTCGTAACGATGGTACTGATCAACCGCAACATCAGCATTGCTAAAATCGGTTATTTTACCAAAAGTGTGGGAGAGTGTGTCTCATATCGTAGGACCTCTTCCCTCTGCCTTCACTGCCCCCTCGTGCTGCACTCATTAGATATGATGATCAATACTGATAAGGTTCGGTCCATTATTATTTGCATTTTAACAGTGTAGCCGACATTAGTTAATTGCGCTTAGGTGAGAAACATTGTGAGAACGGAAGACTTGGTTTTACTTGACTTTGGTTGTGTTAGATTGATAAAAAAAAAAATAGAAAGATTAAGATATAGCCATAAAGGAGAAAATTGTGTAGAAGAATGGGTCTTTTTTTGAGAAAAAAACCCCTTAATTTTGTAAAAACCGAAACCACAAGAAAAAGGAGGAGCAAGTATTGGCTGCCCGTGATTGATGAATACAGATTATGGCATTGTTTACGCGTCAAAAACTCATTCGTAATATTGAGTTTTGGACCAGATTTTAAGAACAAATACAATAGGACAATACTTATTAGTAGTACACACGCTTCAATATATTGTCAAGTCGTAATGTAAAACTATATCCAACACGGCAATACCAAAAAAAAAAAAACCTATAGTTATATAAAATATATATATATATATATGTCAAAAAAGAAGTGTTAATACATTTTGACATTTGACCAAAAAATCAAAAAGATTTTGACATATACGTTGTATATGTTATCAAGTTAAATGACGATAAATTTGTTGACCAGAAAAAATAGATTACGATGAATCTACAGATCAGGTAGTCAAATCTTTTCAGAAATTGTGTTTTCAAAAATATAGCAAATACAAATTCCACATCTTCTTCGTAGTTGGTAACAATACTAATGCTATATGAAAGGGGTATCAATACTAATGCTATATGAAAGGGGTATCTAAAACATGCAATATACACGGACAATGTTTATGATGTTTGTAAACTAACAATTTTTTTTTGACAAAACATAAAAAGAAAACTATTTTCTGTTATGAATAAAAAGATTTAGGGAGTTGTTCTCTTGTTATTATCTTATTCATAAGTAAAAAATTAAGTCTCAACTCTTTATCCAAGTAAATCATAGATTCGATTACTATTTGTCGATCATTCGAAATGCAGGATATCAAGTGTGCCTTTGGTATCCTGAGGCTTCCCGTGGGCGCATGGCACATATGTCTACCGACTATGTAGCTACTTGGGAAAGTATTATAGGGGACAAAATTTGAATTTCTTTACTATTCTATTATAAAATCTTTCCATTCAAAGATATTGAAAATTTTAAAGTAAAAAATTTATCGAAACAAGTATTTAGTTTTAGAAATTATATAAAATACGTGGTATAAACAATAAAATTGTGTAATATAAAATATAATCAACTTAAATTAAAAATAACTAAATTTTGTTATATATATTTAGATATAAAATTGTACATATTAATTTCAACCCTTCCCTAATATATATATATGTTCCTTTTATTTTGGGTTACATGGTCAGGGAAAACGGCCAAAATCAACCCAAATTATTTGCAAAATATTTTTTTCTATCCAATTTATGTTACCTTGCATTTATCTAACCTGAATTATCTAAAAATTTAAATTTTAAACATGAACCATATGAATTTTAGCCGATTTCAACATCTACCTAAACGGTGTTACTTAGCCATTTAACGGTGCTGAGTCAGACGATTTGTGGCGTACACGTAGAATCAAAAATGGCCAAAATCAACCCAAACTATTTGCAAAATAATTTTTCCTACCCAACTTTATTATATTCTATTTAATTCTTAATATTTTCTCCTTTTCATATTTTTAATCTTTATATATATATATATTTATATTATATTTCTCAGTATACTTTGCTTTATTAGTTTTTTTTTCAACCCTCCTTTATTGTTTTTATAAATCCAACATACTACTAGTATAAGACCACCCTCAAAATGCAGGATCCAAAATGACCATGCTTTCACTAAGAACATATAATACCAATCAATACATAAGCTTTTAACCTTCAAAAACTAACACTTAAAATTATATCAATAATTATTCTGAACATAATAAAACAATGACGTGTATATAAACTATATATGTATATTATAATATTTATCAAAAATCTTATTCACAAAAGAAAAATAGAAATTAATAATTTTTTTGTCAAAATGGCAAAAAGGAATAGAATTTAAAAATATTAAGATTTTAATAGAATATAATAAAGTTGGATAGAAAAAGATAATTTGCAAATAGTCTGGATTGATTTTGACCATTTTCGATACCATGTGTATGGCACGAATTGTCTGACTCAACACCGTTATATGGTTAAGTAACACCTTTTAGGTAAATATTAAAATTGGCTAAAATCCATATGATTCAAGTTTAAAATTTGAATTTTTAGATGGTTCAAGTTGATAAATGCAAAATAACATAAGTTGGGTAGAAAAAAGACATTCTATAACTAGTTTAGATTGAGTTTGGCCGTTTTCCATTGTCGTAATATGTATGTGTGTTTGAGTAGGACATTCATTTTTTTTTTTTTGTCAAACAAGTAGGACATTCATTTGATTAATGAATAAACAAGTGGGAATAAATTACGAGTGGCTCTTAAAGTCATTGAAATTTGTTTTCTTTGATAAATATGTGGGTGGGCAATAATCCTTGCCTTAATGATCATTAGATATATGCGTTTGTTAAATTCAAACTAACAAGTCAACGATCCACACAACACACACTCCTCTTTTTCCTCTGTTTTTCCTACGCGTATGCAATTACCCTACATACTTGTGTCCACACACATATCCTACTTATTAATCAATGATTTGAAAACGACATAAGAAAGTCAAATGACGCCGTTAATGGCCTATGTCACTGCTATGATATGAATATGAGCACTTCAACAAACAAACAAAAAATGTCATTGGTATGAATATGAGCACTACATTTAGAGATTTCAGAGATTTTCACTATGAAGAAATCAACACCGACTTGTATTATAGCCTTGAGACATTCATTATTTAAAACGACAGAGAAGATTTGTTAAACCAATTTTTGAAACACATTTCGGCCCAGAGCAACAAAGGGTGTGTTTTTATAGGTTACAGTAACACAACTAATCCATAAGAGTAGAGTAGAGAAGAGCAGAGAGATGTATCTGGTCAGTTCTTCCTTCCCTCCGACAAGATTATGTGGTATCCGTGCCTGCAATCATTTCACAATCACATTCATCATCCACTAAACAAACGCCAAATTAAGATTCGAGATCGACGAAAGAGTGAGATAGGATGTGGACATACGTTGATTTGAAGGGTGCACTGGTGACTCCAACAGGTGTGTTGAAGGCCACATCTTGGAATGGACCTGCCATCTTTCCCCTTGGGAACCATCCAAGATCTCCTCCTTTTTTCCCTGATGGGCACTCTGAGTACTCTGCTGCAATCTGAGATAGTTCCACACACAAACCGTGTTGAAATTCTCCACTATTCATTACACACATCTATGCAAATAAAGCTAACCAAAACACTGAAACTTGTAGGTCTCAGTAAATCAACGAGGTATTGAAATGGGTTTTCAGCAGTTATGTATATGTCATAGCTAGAGATGAAAAAAACAATACTATCTCAACTACTTAAGACTGGATGTTTTAATTCATAGAAAAAAAAGGAAGAAGCAAACTAAGGATTTCTCACTTTTGCAAACTCAGCAGGAGGAACCTTGTCTCCATTGCTCAACCAACCATCCTGCAACTTTTTGTAAGCATCGTTGATCTTGCCTTGCTTTTCGCACAAAACGTGTCTTGCTGAAATAAAACCAATGCAGTGTTGACAACATTTCTATGGTATTGTACAAAAAATACGTAAATTTTAAGAGAACTTTTGGATCCAGAAATGTTGAAGAGTCTCAAACACACAAGAACAAGAGTAACAGACACAGAACTGACTTGAGAAACACACACCTTTAACATAAGTACATGTCCCGAGACCATCAGCGGCTTTTCCTGCTTTGCCTTTACCCTTGGAGGCCCCTTCATCACTACCACTTGCTTGCTTTCCTTTACCCTTCCCACCAGATTTTGCGTCCTTCCCCATCTACAAGAAATCGCCCAACATTAACTTTACAATTATCATCATTCACATGTCAGGGTTTTTAACATCACACACATCTTTTAAACCCTGGAAAACTGAAAACTTTTAAACCCTAAACCCATGAAACAACGCCAGTAGAAACTCAATGTAGTTTTAAATCCAAATGCAAGTGACTTGAAATCTATATACTGGAAGCAGATAAATAATTGGTTACCAAGTTTAAAAAGCGGAAATTTTGAGGCATTTAATCAAACACTTGATAAGCTCAGATACATCAAATTCAGAATGATCACCGAACAACAAGATTGCAGATTGAAAACAAGAGTATCATCAACATTTGGACCAATCGAAACGCAAGGAGTTCATAATAGAATCGGTGCATCCAAACACAGGATAATATCTCAAATGGAAAAATAATGAATCTATACGAAATATGTAATGCAAATAACACAAATCCCAGTTTTTCAAAATATAACCTCAAAATCAACAATTAACAAAACCCACCTTCTCCATCGGAGAAAACACAAAGGAATGAAACAAAAGACCATGAAAATTGGGATGAAATATGATTGAGAAGCCAAGAAATTTACAAAGACGACAACTTTACCTTGAGATTCTTCTTCTTTCAGATTGAACGATCGAGCAGAGTGTGAGAAAGAGAGAGAGAGATTTCTTCGTTAAAAGTCTTGGTGGGATTAGAATATTAATCCACTTATCGATGTGGGCTCGGCCCATTTACTATAGTTGGGCTTGGACTCTTTTAACTTGCACCATATGTTACATACACCAAATTAGATCCATACCGTTGATTCTTCTTCCTGTATTTTACCAAAGATTTATCGTCAAACGTTCATACTTCATACTAGGTTATATAATAAATGAAGATCTAGTCAAATGGTTTTTTTTTTAAGTCAAAGAAGCAGATGTAAATAAATTTATTGCTGGCCGTATCAAAAAAAAAAAAACACAATTTATTGCTGCTAGGAAAAGAAGCATATGTAAATATATTTCTATTTTTCGTAATTTTGATCGCGCCAAAAAATAAATAATTAGAATTATTTTCTACACATAACTAAGGCATATGTCACCTCTGCTTCAATTCTAGAGCTGTTTCCCAACTTTGGGGTTTTAGGGTTTTCCTTGGAAGAAGAAAGTGTGAGTTTTTTTTTCTAATCCATTTTGTTTCAGAGTAAACAGCATTTTTTTATTTCCGGAGATGGAGCAAACGAAGATTATGAAAGATTGTGAAGTAGAAGTGAGTTCTGAAGAAGAAGGGTTTGAAGATGCTTGGTTCAGAGCTATGTTAGAGGAAACCCCAACTAATTCGGCATGCAACAAGCTTCGTGTTCGTTACTTGACCTTGCTCCACGATGATGGTTCGTCTCCTCTAGTCGAACACATCGAAGAGAGATTTATCCGACCTGTCCCGCCGGAGAATCAATACGACGGCGTCGTTTTAGAGGAAGGTTTAGTGGTCGATGCTGATCATAAAGACGGATGGTGGACTGGTGTGGTCATAAAGAAAATGGAGGACGATAACTATTTGGTTTATTTTGATTCTCCACCTGACATTATTCGATTCGAGAGGAAGCAGCTGCGAGCTCATCTTAACTGGACCGGTTCGAGTTGGGTCCGACCAGATATTAAGGTATGAGGTTGAAAGTTTTAAGCTTGTTCTTAAATTTTGTTGCTTTCTTGCTAAAGGTTGAAACTTTTCTCTTCAATGGTTTAAAGATCCTTTCTTCAATTCGGTTTTGATGTTTCCTTGTAGCTGTTTCAGTTTTGTTGCTTTCTTTGAGTTTGTTATTGTAGCATGATGTGGTTAAAATGGTTAAAGGTTATAGCTTTGGTTGAGAATCTTAGAGTAGAGTTTTAACTTCTCTGTATGTTGTTCTCAAAGGAACCGGATAAGTCCATGTGTAGCTCCGGGAAAATGGTGGAAGCGAGTTTAGGCAAAGATACTGTGTGGTTCCCTGCAATGATAGTTAAAGAAATTGAAGTGGGTGACAAGAAGAAATTCATTGTCAAGGACTGGAATAGGTACTTGAGATGCAACGGTGAGGAGACAAGACCAAACATTACCGTTGGTTCGCACTGGGTTAGACCAACACCGCCTCCTTCTTCGGTTGACGAGTATACATTGTTGGAGGGTGTAGAGGTGTTTACTGGTTTGCGATGGCATAAAGGGCTGGTGCGGGGACTGCTTCCTGAGAATCATTATAGGGTTAATTTAGAGGCTACAAAGAAGGAATCCATATATAAACACTCGGATCTTAGGCCTTTAATGGTGTGGGAAGATGGGGTTTGGAATAACAAACCAAAGGTATCGATTTCACTAATGTCAATCAACATTCTGTCAGTTTTGGTTTATTGGTATAAATTGAAGCTGTTATGTTCTTTCAGGCGAAATTCTGCAAAGTAACTCTTTTAGACAATGTAAACGATAGGCCAATGACTCCTAAAAGGGCCATAAAGCAGATGAGAAGTTCCCTGACTCCTGAGGGAACTGGCAAGACACTCACTAAATCTGAAACTGTAGCTGTAAGTCAGACACTAAATCTAGTTTTGTTTGCTTTCGTCATGTCTCTGCTGTTGTTTTACAAATCTTGTTACCTGAAAATAGGTCACTGGAGAATTGAAAAAAAAGAAGGCTGATGCTGTGATGAATGATCAAACTCTTAAGGTGATAACACCACAAGTAACTCCAATAGGTAAATTTGATCTTCCTTAACTCCTTGTGTTTATTTTCTGTATTATGAATATTGATCTATAATGTCAATGTTTTGCAGCAAAAAAATCTGTTTCACCTATGACCCCGTCCCCAGTCATAACAGAAACTCCATTGAAACAAGTAGAGACTGAAACTGAAGGAAAGAAATCCGCAAAGAAGACAGTTGATCCAATGAAGAATCAGAAGGGTTTGGAAAATACTTCAACTCAACAGGAGGTAAAGCTAGTTCGTCATTTGAAACATAATCATTCTCACTTCCACTAGATGGTGATTACTATCTTAGCCTTCATGATTGTTATTTATTTTTGAATGCAGATGCCTGAGAAGGAGAACAGCAAAGATAAGAGTAAAAAAAGGAAAAGGGAACAAAAACACAATTCAGACCTGAATGAAGCTGGTATGTCGAAATCAGCATTAGCCATATTAGTTTTGGTTTTCTTTGTGTCTTGCCAAATCTTTGATCATATCATTGGTTATAATTTGTAGGTGACACTTGCAATGGTTCAGAGGCTAATACCATCTGCCTTGATGATGTTGATGATCAGCCTCTCTCTGCTTGGATAAATATATCTACTGGTTCGGTTCAATTTCTATTCAAAGTAGTATAGATGCATCGTTTTTGAAATTTCCTGGTAGTGTTATGCTAAAGCAATTTTTTTTTTTTTTCATTTTGCATTGATCTACGCAGAGGTGTCCTCTGAGCAGAGCCCAAAAGTGGTGAAAAATTCTGCTGCTGTTGTTGAGGAAACGCAAGCAAAGGGTACACTAACGATTTTGCCTTTTACAAAGAAGTTGCCATTTTGGAAGACGTATGAGACAGAGGAAGTATACAAAACAGTGCCACAGAATCCTCATTTCAGCCCGTTGGTCGAGGTTAAAGAAGATATCCGCGAATGGTCAGCGGTTGGAATGATGGTGAGTTTCTATGGGTTGTTGAAAGAAGTGAAAGATCTCAAGCTCGATGTTTCTTCAAAGAAACTAAGTAGCCTTGGTAGTTCTTTTGCCGAGCTAGAGAAGCATGGTTTCGACGTTGCAACCCCTCAGTCGTGGATCAACAAAGTGTTGTCTCTCCAAAATGGGCGAACAAAGAAAGCAGAGGAAAGAAAATGTCTTGAGAAGAAGATTGAAGTTGAAGAGATCGAAAGTCACAAACTTGAAGCAGAAATGGTTGACTTAGAACGTAAAATTTTGGAGCTGAAGAGACAATATGCGGTTGTGAAAGAGAAGAAGGAAGCGGCGGACAAAATGATTGTTGAAATGAAATCATGTGCAGAAACCATTGATCAAGAGATTGAAGATATGGAGCTCGAGTTTGTAACATCTATGTTGGCTCCGTTGGCTCCGTTGTAATAAGTTAAAAGATTTGTCTAAGCTCTTATTTGGGTAAAAACTTAAGAGTAGATGTAAAAAGATTTGTCTAAGATCTTTAGCCCTTGTGGCTGTTGTTGATGATAAGGTTTAGTTTTTAACCAGAAATTTATCTTTTGTTGATCTTTTGATGATTATAATCAATCTATATAACTTAAACCATAACTTTTGTGCGAATTATTCTGATCTTAAAATTGTTAAATTGTTTCTTCATCCAGCATAAACCCACAAACATCAAAGCTAAAAGAACACAATGATTTCCATGATGTCCCAAGTCAACAAGACAGTGCAAGAGCTTGAGATAATAATGCTTAGAAGTACAATAACATTAATGCTTAGAAGTACAATAACATTATCAAGTAGACGACAGATTTTGCCAGAGATTGAACAAAAACAGCTCAATATCGCATAACACAACTTTTCTCACTAATTTGCTTCACAGCTTAAACCCAACACTAACTCAAGCTTCCCAAAATTCATGGAATCAAATGGGTCTCTGTTCCTTTTATCAGTATCTTGGAGCTGCAGCATAAAAACCACAAAAGTGAATCCAAAATAAGCTAATAATACCAAGTAGCCTTAGATTCAAATATCACTGTCTAAAAGGTGATACGATGCATACCTCCACCGATTGTTGCTTCAGGAAGCTTCTCTATTGAGTACTTGCGGTTCGTCACAAACATGATAGGCACACCAGGAACCTGTAAACGAACATAAGAAGGTCAACAGCCAAAGATTTGACCCATGGATATCAAAAAGCAATCATACCAAACTACTATTGTTACCTTGCGTATCCTTCTCTTTAGATCTCTATCACAAGTAGCCACTATGAAACACTTATGCTGGTATATTAAAAAAAGAAAGAAACAAACAGAAGATTAGACTACATGCATACACAGAGCACTTCCTCAGAGAAATAGGTCACAGAAGTCAACAAAACCGGAGCAGAGGCATTACCTGAGTAACTCTGTCCACTAGACAGTCATCAGCATAAGTCCCTTTGTGTACACAAGGTAGTCTTTCAAATCGGGGATCCTTGGCAATCCTACCAAATCATAAATAATAACCAATTGAGAATCTAGTAAATGGATCCATGATGCAATTCTACTGAAAAACTCTTCTTTGAAGTCTAAAAGCTTTTACCTTAGAGCTACACGATACTTCTGACCTAACTTCTCCAGCTCAGCCATGACACAGTCAGTGATACAAGGAGTGCCTTCAAATCCAAAACAATTCAAAGGTTAGCAAAGATAAAAAATATATCATAACTATAAACTTAACATATTTTAAAGTAACTCACATTTTGCGTACAAACAGTCCATCATTCCCTTCTCAAGATCAATCTGATTTTTGCATCATAACAACAGGATTTCAATCAGGTCCACCAAGATAAAAACTCAACCAAAATCAATCTTTTTTATCATACAAATTCTGATTACAGGTCTATTGTAGATAATGCAATTGATTGTGTATTTACTACCTTATTCTGGATAGAGAAGTTGATGAAATTGGTATCCACCAAAACCCGGTAAGGAGGAACCAAACTAGCATTGTGAGAAAAGAAAAGCCCTGAAGGAACACTTGGACTGATACAGAAAACACCCAAAATCACAAAATCAATATCCAAAATTTTAAGAATCCCTAAAAATCACGAAACACACATAAAAGGGATTATAGCTTACACATTTCTCGGTAGTTCAGTGAGATCCTTCTTGTTTGGATTTAGAACCTCTTCCTTGTAGCTGAAGATATAAGTACTATTAATAAACCCCCAAGACAACAAGCCCTAAAGATATCAAATTTCCAAGGAAGAAGAATCGTTACTTACTTCTTCAAAGCTTTGTGACTTATCAGTTTTTTCATTACAGCAAACTTTTGAGGTTTCTTTGCTCTTCCCATATTTGATGCAAAATAAGGAGAAAACCTCTAAAACCTTGAAAAGGAGCAGAGAGAAATGGAGACTATAAGGGCAGGAATGTGCTCTCTTTCAAAACAAAAGAGAAAAGACTACGACAACTTTAGGTTCTTCTTCTTCGAGCAGAGACGGTGAGAAACTGAGAAAGAAATTAGGGTGTTGACATTTTAAGCAAACCGAACCGAACCGAACTAAATCAATTCGAACCGACTTTAGCTAATTGAGCTAAAGTGGGCTCGGCCCATATACGAAGTCTCTCTTACGGCGTCTCTGCATATACCGGCGACGCCGCGAATAGAGAAGCCAGAAAGTGTAAGCAAACCGAGTGAGTTAAAAATGGAGGATGATGAAGAACCACCGATGGCTGTTCAAATCCAACCGGATATTTCTGTCGGAAAGATTCTCTCAGTAGAGGAATCAAGCGACGTTGTTTCAGTTGGTGTCACTGTCATCACAGGCTATCTCGGCGCCGGAAAATCCACTGTAAGCAATGGAAAAAGTCTCTTCCTTTATCCATTTCTCTCAGGTTTTTGATTGTTGATTATGCTGTTATGTGATTGATGATTTTGTCTCAGCTTGTGAATTTTATTCTGAACGGGAAGCACGGGAAGAGAATCGCGGTTATATTGAATGAGTTTGGGGAAGAGATTGGAGTTGAGAGAGCTATGATAAACGAAGGAGAAGGAGGTGCTCTTGTTGAAGAATGGGTTGAGCTTGCTAATGGCTGTATTTGCTGTACTGTTAAGCATAGTCTTGTTCAAGCCCTTGAGCAACTTGTTCAGAGAAAAGACAGGTGCTTTTTTATTTCAGCTTGTGAAATCCCCAAATTTTATCATCTTCGTTGTAATTAGTAGGCACAGTGAGATATTCGTGATGATCGGAATATTACTTTTCATTGGTTTGATTGCTTTTGCATTCTCGTATTGCAGGCTTGATCATATATTGCTGGAGACAACTGGTTTAGCAAATCCAGCTCCATTGGCTTCTATTCTTTGGTTGGATGAACAGTTAGAATCAGAAGTCAAGCTTGACTGCATTATTACTGTGAGTAGTGAACTCATAATCTGATTTGCTTCTCGTTTGTTAAGCTTGAAGCTACTCTTATAGTTCTCTTATCAAGTTATTATCTTGTACACATCAGAGAAATTGTAAGAAATAGATTAGTGGTTCTTTCGTTTTCTGGTTACCTCTTTGTAGCATATATGTCACAAGTTTCTTACTCTCTCCCTAGTTCGAGTAATTTAGTGCTCAGGCATTTTTGTTCCTAATACGTTTACTGACTTAGCTGCTTGAACAGGTCGTGGATGCAAAGAATCTTCGTTTTCAGCTCAATGAGCGTCGTGACTCATCCTCTTTTCCCGAGGCTTTTAATCAAATAGCATTTGCGGTAATCATCTTGTGTCACAACCAATAAGAACACTGACATATTACCTTCTGCATCTTACATCTCATCTCATCATGGCGAGATTGTTGAATTGTATTGTAGGACACGATAATAATGAACAAGGTGGACTTGATTTCTCAAGAGGAATCTGATGAATTGGAGAAGGAAATCCATTCCATCAACTCGCTCGCCAATGTCATCCGTACTGTGAGGTGCCAAGTTGATTTGTCCAATATATTAAACTGCCAGGCATATGATTCAACTGTTAAGTCTTAGAAACTTCTCTTCTCTATCATCTGATTATATGTATACCTGCTCGATCATTATTTATGATTTTGACTGTAGTCATTGAACCTTTTCCCTTTTCACTGTTTCAATTAGCATGTTAGCCGTCTGGAATCCCTGCTAGAAGCAAATAAATCGTTAACCACAACAGACCTTCACGATAGTGGAGTGAGGACTCTATGTATCAGTGAACCACAACCTATAGACCTTGACAAGGTAGCAAATTCATCACATTCTTGGAGAAGTAGTTAAAAAATAGTGTTCTCTGTGATACACCAGCTTGTTCTTGGTTTGACAGGTTTGTTTATGGCTTGAGGACATTCTGTGGGATAAAAAAATGGAGATGGATGTATACCGTTGCAAAGCTGTGTTGAACATCCAAAACTCAGACCAACTACATATTTTGCAGGTAATGTGATCATGAATTGAAGCATGAGTAAGGTCTTGTGATCCTCGGATTGTCCTTCACATTGTTTCTCTGTTTTTGAATATGTGCAGGCTGTTAGAGAGATATATGAGATCGTTCCAGCACGAAAATGGAGCAAGGAAGAGGACCGAGGGAACAAAATAGTATTTATAGGTTCATCTCCTTTTTGCATCATAGTTAACACTATTGCTCCCAACACTCTGTTATCTCTGCTTGCTGATTCATGTAATTGTATATATACAGGGCACAAACTGGACGAAGAAGTTCTTAGAAGCGGATTAAGAGATTGCAGACCCTAAAGAAAAACCCTAATTAAAACCATTTTGATGAAGCGGTGTATACCATTTTGATTTTTGCCCACCTGGTTAGAAGCTCCCAAGTATCAAGCTACTGATTTTGGGTGTTAGAAATTGTAATTTTAGCATTACAGTGTGTGAATTTATAAGTGATGCTGTAACAATAACATTACCTTCATCTCCACACTCATTTAATCAAAATTTCAGACAACCATTGGTTTCCAAACAAAGCACAAGTGTGTTTTTGCAGAAGAAACTGAAAATTTGTATTTAGTATTTACAAGGTCAGATTGTTGTTATGACCGAACTTCTCTATCTCTCCTTCTCTCTCTTGTAGTCATCTTCTCCCCATACCTTTGGAATATGTCAGCCAAATCAAACAAGCTCACTTCTCTAAGTTTCTTCGCCATTTCCTCAAACATCACCACACCTTCCTCATTGGAATAACAATGCAAGAACTTGCTATAATCAAATCTAGGAACTTCAAGCCCTCTCTTCAATGTTCTCTCAACATACTTTGTAGTTTCCAACCGTTTCCCCGCCTTAATCATCCCTCCAACGAATATAGTATCGAAATTCACTAACGGGTCAGGTCCTTTCCTTCCTCTTCTCCCCAAATGTCCTTGCAACAACATAAGATATGTATGCATTACCGGCTCGCACCCTCTCTGTATCATCTTCCTGAAAACCTCAGTTGCTTCACTTGCACGTTTAATCTTCACCATCCCTTTTATCAATGCATGATAGATACTAATATCCGGATTTTCAATCGCCTCGACGGTTTTGTAAGCCTCTGCAACTCGTCGTTTAACCAACAGCCCATAGATTATCGACGCCCAAGTTAAGTTATCCACCTCTACACCTCTTTGACGCATTTCATCAAACATCTTGAGTGCTGAATCAACCCTTCCGTTTTTACACAACCAATCGATCATAATCCTGTAGAAAGATCCATCCAAGTCCCCACCTTTTTTTGAAACCATAACGTAAAACACCTTTGAAGCTTCATCAAACTCGTTTTTCTTTAGAAGTGTTTCCATAATTTTTTTACCAGCTTCAACATCAACCTCAAATCCTTCATCCATCATCAAATTCCAAAGCTTTACAGCTTCAATCAAATCACCAACATCACAAAACCCTTGAATCATCGTCCTATAAGTCACCTCATCAGGTTTAATACACTCTTTCAGCTTACTAACAACAAACTTAGCTTCTTCAACAAGCTTCTCGTTACACAGAGTCTCCACTCCCCTATTCAGAGTCTGCACATTGTACGAATACCCAAATTCATTCATCAAATGAAAAAAGTTAACACATTTCTTCAACTCTCGAGCAGAAGCAAGTGTTTTCAACACAATCCGAAAAGTCTTATCATTAACCAATCCACGTTTCCCTGTTTCTTGAGCCAATTCCCAGAAAAGATCCATGTTTCTTGATTTACCGATAATGTCAAGCATTTTATTAGAGGTAACGGAGGTGTGGGTGAAATCGGGATGGTGAGTCTGAGAATAGAGAAAAAAACGGTGAACCGGACGCCATGAGAGAGGGAAATTGTTGCAGACTTGGAGGAAGAACTCGTGAGTGAGTTGAAACTTAGTGGAGGAGAGATTCGAGACGAGACGTGAATCAGGCGAGTTCTGTTGCTGGTAGAGAATCGTACAGACTCGGACGAGATGGTCTTGGTTTATCGGCGTGATGGTGGTTGGAGATAGTTTTGGTTGACTTAACTCGGTGGAGAATCGACGGTTAAAAATTAAGAATCGCCGAATTGGGTTTCCCATGTTAAGCAGCCTCCGACAAGGAACGACGGCGATGGCCATAAGTTTTCCGACAAAACTGAATAGAAAAAAGGACAAAAAAGTAAGTGAATATTAAAAGGGTTTAATGAGGGAAAAATAAGAAATAAATGAAAATTAATTAGTATTGAAAGTTATTGGAGTTGCGGGGGATCGAACCCCGTGCCTCTCGCATGCAAAGCGAGCGCTCTACCATTTGAGCTACAACCCCATTGTTGTACCTTATAATAGTTAGTATTATATAAACAAATCTAACAAATTACACGTTGTAACGAAGCAAAAAGTTCGTTAAGTTGGTTAGAATGAATTGCGCAGACACATAGGCGCGCTCGGATCTAAAGGTTGAGATTCAGTCTTCTTCCGCCATTCGCGAACCATCTTCAAACCGCTTATTATATTTCTCTCTTTCCCTCTCTTCTCTTAACAATCATTTTCTTCTTTATTTATTTATTTATTATCTCAACGAGGAAAACAAACAAAAAGAAAAAGAAAAAAAAACCAGAAATCAAGATCTCTGTTTTCGCAGATTATTCAGACAAAATGTCAGGATCCGACAAAGAGAGAGAGACCTTCGTCTACATGGCTAAGCTCTCCGAACAAGCCGAGAGATACGACGGTAACATATTATTATTATTGTCGATTTTAATTACATATATAAGCGAGAATCTTTAGTTAATGTGAATGTGCAGAGATGGTGGAGACGATGAAGAAAGTGGCTAGGGTTAACAGCGAGCTAACTGTGGAAGAGAGGAATCTGTTGTCTGTTGGTTACAAGAATGTGATCGGAGCAAGACGAGCGTCGTGGAGGATAATGTCTTCGATTGAGCAGAAGGAAGAGTCTAAAGGCAATGAATCAAACGTGAAACATATCAAAGGTTATCGTCAAAAGGTAGAAGATGAGCTCGCCAACATTTGTCAAGACATTCTCAACATCATTGATCAGCATCTTATCCCTCACGCTACCTCTGGAGAAGCCACTGTTTTCTACTACAAGATGTGATAACAACAACAAAAAAACTCTCTTCTCATCTGAAGATGAAACTTAAATTTGATTTTTTTTTTTTTTTTTTTTTTTGAAATTTTTGTTAGGAAAGGAGATTATTACCGTTACTTGGCTGAGTTTAAGACTGAGCAAGAGAGGAAGGAAGCAGCTGAACAATCGCTGAAAGGCTATGAGGTAATATATCTAACATGTTCTTTCAAGAACTGTCGAGCATTTGTCGATTAGGAGAGTTTTTGGTCTGATTGGTTAATTTTGATTAGGCTGCAGCACAAGCTGCAAGCACTGAGCTTCCTTCGACTCACCCGATTCGTCTTGGACTTGCTCTTAACTTCTCTGTTTTCTACTATGAGATCATGAACTCTCCTGAAAGGTTCTCATTCATTATAAACACACATTAATTCCTAAATAAAATACCATCAGGTGTTAACTTTGTTGTAATGTTGCAGAGCTTGCCATTTGGCGAAGCAAGCCTTCGATGAGGCGATTGCGGAGTTAGATACTTTAAGTGAGGAGTCGTACAAGGACAGCACTTTGATCATGCAGCTCCTGAGAGACAACCTCACCCTCTGGACTTCTGATCTTCCTGAAGATGGAGGTGTGTTTGAAAATAATACAGAATGCATGATATCTCAAAAGATTTGAGCTTAAGAAATTGTTATGTTTTCAGGAGAAGACAACATCAAGACCGATGAACCTAAGCAAGAACAGGCTAAGCCAGCAGAAGCAACTGAGGTAATTAACCTGCAAACAGGAGTCTGAAATGTTCTTGTTGGTTGAGCTCATGTGGTTTGGTTTTTTCTTGTTTGTTTGTTTCAGAACCAATGAAAGGCTTTGGAAGTTGAATGAGGTTAGATTCAATGCCCAGAAGGGGGAGGCCAATTCCTGTAAATTCCATAGCTTGGTTTCATCAGAAAGATGGAATCAGAGACAGTTGAATTCAATCCTATATTGTTTCTTTTTTTTGGTTCTTTATTTTGTTGTCAATTTTCATGTCATCAAGTATTTTATGTTATTCAATTATATTATGATTTGATCAGATATGCTTTTGCTGTTACTATACATTTTCAATATTCCAATATACACATCAATCAAATGTGTACTAAAAATTGCCAACCAAAACAAACAAACAACTAACCAAATGTCAAAATGAAAAGAATGAAACCGCAAAACAAAAAACTTGTTACTGTCTAAACTCTTAGACAGAGTATAAGAGATCATTAATATTGATGGTTTTATAGACGTTAAAACTGCATAAATGTACAGAAGAAAACTTATCATAAGAGCTGAGGACAAACCTAACCATATACAAAAAGATGGGAGAAGATAAATGAAACAAAGATCTCTTCACCTTGCTCTGTTATTGTTCTTCCTTATCAAAGTAACTCTGAGGCAATGAAAAGTCTTCCTCGTGATTCAAAATGTCCATGTCCTCATCATCTGATTTCTGAAAAATTCCAGGGGTAACCGATTAAAACCATTAGCCTAACTCTAAAGCAGGCCATGAAGTGAACAGACAACAATCAATGGATGTTTGTTGTAATTACTACTCACCAGCATCTCGATGTTGTAGAAACGATCCAGTAGCTGCAGAACCTCATCTGCTGTGAATTGTCGTTCAAAGCTATGGACAGGAAATAGTTGATAGAAAGAGTCATCAATCAATAAGGATCAGAACTCATTGATTGAAGTATGAGAGAAACTGTGAACAAACCTTCTTCCGAGATACTCCATGAGACCATAAAGAACAAAGTGACGATGTATGCCTGCACAAACCATCATAATCACATTAGTAGAAAGCAACAAACTAAAGAAATGATTATCAATGTCCAAGAACAAGAGACAATGCAATTGACAATCATCCTAGTGGTTTCTGATTAACATCATGATAAAGATTAATACTTAGCTAAAGGATAAAGCTTTGCGTTGTGAAAGCTTGCCTCGGAGTTTAATGGGAGGATAGATTTCAAGAGCTTCTAATAACCTCAGCTCCAATTCAACCTGAGACTGCTCCTGAGAAGGGCAAATCCAATAAAAGAGGAAACTTTAAAATCTCAGAATAAATAAGGAGTAAAATGGCAGAAGGAAAGAGGAAGAAGAGAGACCTTGGAGAGAGAGGAAGCGGAAGAAGGTAAAGTTTTGCAAGGAGAATGTAAGGACATGCCGTCTTGCTCTTCCTCTTTCTCTTTACCTCCGCCACTTTCGTCCGTTCTTCCACCCATTTTCTTCTTCAATCAGTTTTCTTGAATTTTAGGGTTTTTCTCTCTTTGATCCCCAAAAATGAGGTGAAACGGTTCTCAAAGATGTTTGTGAATTTGTGTGTGAAACAGAGCTTCTTCTTCTCTAACTACTTGTTGGATCTCTGAATTTGGGCCGACCCATCTTCAAGGCCCTGTCTTTGTGTATTAGATAACATTGGGCTTCTTCACTCAGTCCTCACAATAACTAAAATTAGATAACATTGTTAAGCGAAATGTCAAACATAGACATACAAGAACAAGAGTTTCAGAACAGAAATTGTTATTATACCAAATTAAATCTTACAAAATTAGTAGATTCAGATAAGGTGAAAACGAGGAATATTACCAAAAAAAGTATCGATTTTTATTTGGTCAACGCCTTAGCATTTGTCGGCGACTAGCGATCCTAAACCAAACTCTATTGGTTTCCAAAAAAAAAAAAAAGAAGTCCAAAAGACGCAAGAGCTATGTAATGTAAAATATCAGATTAGAGACTCAAAGAATATAATGAAGCGATTATACAGCAATGAGACACTGGGGCATGATGGCCCATAGCTTCAATTGTCGATGAGCCTTTGCTTCATTCCTCATTTCTCACAAGAGGGTTCGTTATTACAAACCATTCATATGGGATTTTCAGTTACTTAATGCACGTCCCCTGGAGTAGTCTATGTTGAACAGCATGTTCCTGCGGTTCTCGGATCCCATCCTTATCTGAAACTTTCTGGCCCATGCCTCCACTTGATCATCGTTTTCGTAGTCCATTTCCCTTACACATCGCCTTCTAAGCTTTTTCAACGTCTCCCTGGAGGGTTCAAATCCAGCATTGATCTGTTTCATTGAAAAATGTATTAGTTTCTCAAATCCATGTATACAACATACACCATTCTCTCATAATGGTTAGGTTCGTTTTGGTGTACCATGTCATCAATGACGGTCAGAGCTGATTTGGGATCCCTGTTAATGAGATGAGCATCAACCAGCAATGAATACGTACGGGCATCAGGTTTAACACCTATGCTAACCAGATGCTCGAATACATTTGTTGCCTCAAAAGTCTGCAAGTCAAACAAACTAGAGTTGTTAGGCTTAATTGTTCATCCATGCCGCAAAAAATAGAGAGTGTAAGAGAGAGAGTTGACATGGAAACAGCACCTTCTTGACCTTCCCAAATGCATATAGTAAAGCATTGTACGAATCAATATTAGGAGTCAGTCCAAAAGAAGCACTTATTGCCTCAAACGTCTGATAAGCACGATCCAGATCCCATGTGTTTGCGCAGCCAAGAATTACACAGTTTAAAGCAGCAACAGACTTATATGGAGTATCACCTTGACTCAAATTCTCCAACTGGAAGTATACCTGGTGGATTATGTGACAGTGCAAGGTCTGATAAGCTAAACTTATAGCTGCCCAGTACCAGAACTCTCAAATGCATTAACATTCAGACCATGATGCTCAACTTCAATAAACAGGTTTTCTAGAATAGGTCTATTAGTTTTACAATATTCCTATACGTCTAGTAGTAAAATATCCAATGATCATACTATGTCATTCTTGCTGAGAAGAAAATTGAGAATGTGTCGAACATTGACCCTTAAAAAGATGTCTGAGATATACCTCATCCAGTGTCTCAAAGCCTTTCTTAGAGCAGGCCACAACCAGCGGGTATAAGGATGTAAAAGGTGAAAGCATTTCCTCCACAACTTCTTTTTCAGAGTCTGCATATGCAGATTCAAATTCACGAAGTGAGGTGAAAGCTTTCTGCAGATTTCCTAACGATGCATAGGCATTTATCTTTGCAATGTACGATGCAGAGTTGGCTGCCTTTCTCCCACGCAGACTCTGTTTCAGAATCGTCCATGATCCTTCCACTAAAGATGAACTACAAGTCCTAGCAGCAGTTGCAAGACCTGCTACTACCAACCCTTCATCAACAGAAAGAATAACTGATGGCCTAGCCAGTTCGCCTCTAGTGATCCACTTGAACATAAATTCAAACGCATAAAATGCTAATTTGCTATTATCCTCTTGAATAGCAACTTCTGCAATATAATTACACAGTGTCCAGCCAGGGCAAAGGGATTTGTTCCGATCAAGCACCTGTGAAACAAGAATACAAATATAATTGCTAAAAGGGAAGGCAAAAGCTAAAAATGTCAAACGAAGATAAGAAAAACTCGTCTGTACCTTACACCTCTCGATGATGGAGACCAGTGTATCTGTCCTACCTTTGGCTACACAACTACGAACAGATTCAGTAAAGACTATGGTGGATAACATATAACCAGATTTTAGGGCCATGTCCATAATTTTCATGGCTTCGTCATGCTTCCCAGTTCCAAAATGCATTTCAAGAACCAAATCATATGATTCATCATCCGGAAGAGCTTCCTTTCCAGTCAGCAGCATCCTGACGAAATTTCATCAAATCATGACAAAAAAAAAAAAAAACTCTACAATTTCATGACACCCCCCTCAATGACAGCTTTAAAGAGATAACAACCCTTTGATTTATCAGCCAAATATAAACCATTCAACCATGTAAAATTTCTAATCTTTTGCACTAGTTCTAAGATAACTCCCCATAGAAAATTCAATATATAACAAACTAGCTAATAAATCTCACTCATTGGAGTGTTCATTGCTGAAAAAAGTATTTGTCTTTATCATTGTAGAGCAAACAAAAAAGTAATCTTTCTACAAACTCAATGGATCTAACCGTTCAAGCAGCTTCTGGGCAGCTTCAGTCTCTCTTGCTTGGTGCATAGCTTTCAAGACTAGATTATAAGAAGCTGTATTAGGCCCCACAGAGAAGTCATCCATTAGCGCAACCAGATCGAGCATATCACCAGCTGAAGCTCCCATCATCAAGTTAGCTCGAAGGTAATGATTGTAAAGGTTAACATCAGGCTTGTTCGGCTTCCCATTCTTGTCAAGCGATCGAACCCATAACTCAAATATCTGCTTCATATCAGACCATCTCTGCGACGCAGTCAAATCAGCAAACGTATTCAGCAGCGAGTTCATGTCAAGTGTCTCAGACAGAGCTCTGAATCGAGCAGAAGGAGCTTGATTTAGAAATCCCAATGGGACGAGTGATTGGTTGTAGGAAGGATTGTTTGGGATCGGACTCCGCCAATTCTCTTGGTAAAGAGGACTTCCCGTTGCTGGATTCGGTGGAAGCGGCGTTGATCCTGAGTGAAGATTTGATGCGTCGTGATCATTTGATTCGGTTGCGAACTGAGGATCTTGAGAGAGGTATGGAGTACCGGAAATGAGTCTAATGGGTGAATTTGAGGTGTAGAGATTGGGTTTTAGGGTTTTGAGAAGAGAGATTCGGGAACGGGTGAAGAGATGAGACGCCATTCTTGGAAGGATCTGTTGAGTTGGAGAAAGGTTTTAGGGTTTTCTGAGTTTCAGATGAGTTTTAGAAACTCCGGCCGTGACGATCTGTTCTCGATGATACAGTGGCATTTTAGAGATTATCCCATAAAAATGATGTCATTTTCTCAGGAGTTTGTTTTTGAGTCTTGAAATGTTTGGGTCTCTTCGTTTAAAGCCCAGCCCACACTTTGTTCTTCAACGGAAACACAAATGTTATATTTTTTGTTGGTTAGATTGGTTTTAAACGGCCAGGATTTGTATTATCTGTCAAATTATTTTTTTTATGGTTGAGGTTAGGGTAATTATTTTATTGGCGACTTAATTTACGTGTTAGTTTATGTGAGATCTTTCATCTTTCGCAAGTGGTTCTTATCCTCACGTATAATATGTCTTTCGATGGTGTCGCTGTCTAAATGGTGCATGGATGATTAATTGTTTAGAATTACTCTATTAAAATATATGCCAGAATGATCTTTACATGCATTAATCATACGAAATGTATCTTTTGTCTCCCGAATCTAGTAGACACGTACGTATACGCCTATACCAACAAAGTGATTGAAAAGTTCACCAATCACCTCAGGATTATCATCATCAAGCATTTCCAACGAATCACCACCACACGGCTAGCGCATCCAACCCGAAACACGGAGTTGGAAAAGATAAATTAGCTCTATATATATAATTAAGAATAATAAATATAAAGGGCGTTGAACCTTTAAAGCTCATCTAAACAAATTTCTTTCAAGTGATAAGGTTATCTAAGAAAAACTTACACTATTTCTTATGTTTTTTTTTGTTCAAGCACTATTTCGTGTATGTTAACCCTAAGTTTTTTTTTTTTTGATAAAATATTTACACTAAGTTATAATAAAACTACAGAAGAAAAGGTTACTTACTGCTTACGTTAGCGGGTAACGTTTATAGCTATTTTTGGTAGTCTTGTCATCAACCATTGAATTTCGTATAGTGTGAGTTTGTGACTGGTGACACAATCACACGTGTTGTAATGCGGATGAAAATTGAAAAGTTTTGCACAAATGCACAATGCTCAATGCACATGGCTCCCTCGCAAGCCGCTTTGCCTTAAAAGTACACTTTACACATAACTTTATGTTTATGCCTTTATGGAGTAAACTATTTCCAATTTTTGTGATGTTTTCGCTGTTTTTCTCGGCTATTTGTCATCCTTTAATGCTTGAGAAATCAAACTACTTTACTTTAAAATGTCTTTGTAATATGTGGTATTTATATAATATGTTTAGTTACATTTTTCAACAGTTTTTTTATTGCAAACGTGTGCATCTTTTGCTACGTCTTTGGGAAAAGCTAGAAATAATCTATATAGATCCTATTAAGTAAAGAGAATGCATCAGATGTACATAAATTGAGATGGCAAATTAGTAAATAATAAAGCTAATATTTTTCACATAAACAATATTATGTGCGTCGACCGACCATTCACACAATGACAAGACGACAATTGTGCTTTTGACCTTCTTTGTTGTTTCTCTGCAGACCCACATTGCTTTGGCTATTCAAAATCTAACATTTACAAGTCATCACACAATAACCTCTGAACCTTTTTAATAACTTAGGCCCTAGGGTATACTCCTTATTAGTATCCAAGAAATATCAGAACGAATAGATATACATAGTCTATCATCGTAACAAGATCTCTCTCTACCAAACACGCAAATTTTCATTTCTGCCACTGTCAGGGTTAGACAAGTTCGATTTGGTTTTAGCAGCCATGGCGGTTTTACTTCCTCTGTTTCTTCTCTGTTTCATGTTTACCTACACAAGTAAGCTTCTTTCTATCTCCTTTGAGCACTTCTTTGTCCCTTGGCTTCTTTAAGTCTCAAAATGGTTCTGACTTTTTAGCTTCTAGGTTACGTTTTCATTGTAATGCTAGTTTTCAAACCTCTGTTCTACTAGATTCTATCTTTCGCCTATTATGATCCGAGATCTTTGTTCTGTACAGACGCAGCGGTTTGTGTGTGCAAGGACGCGAACGAAGAGGCGCTACAGAAGGTGATAGACTATGCGTGTGGAGGAGGTGCTGACTGTACTCAGATTCAGATGAATGGAGCTTGTTATCAACCAAACACCGTCAAAAACCACTGTGACGTCGCCGTTAACAGCTACTACCAGAAGAAAGCTCCCACTGGCGCCACATGCGACTTTAACGGCGCCGCCGTCATCTCCACTTCCACTACTTCGAGTATTCCTTCCATTAAAACCTTCAAACTTCTTTTCATCAAACAATTTTTTTTTTCTTCTCCTGATTCTTTTCTTTTACTATATATGTTCTTGCAGCTACTTCAAGCTGTTTATCTAGTTCCGGGTATGTTTCACTTCACCTCACCTTAGAGCTTAGATTTAGTTTTTTGATGATTCTAGTCGTTAAGAATCTTTACTACTGATTTGCCAACTTTGTAAATTTTGTTTAGAAATTGTGATGATAGTTTAAGTATGTTTATTAAAGTAATTAAGTAAATAACTCTTTTTCAGCTCCAACGGAATTCCAACCACCGGAGCTCCACCAACAAACAGTTCAACCACCGGAACTCCACCCACCGGAAATTCAACCACTAGCACACCCGGTTCCGATGATAGGCCAACTTCATCTACGCTTGCATTTCCTGGGAATATTATGGGACCGTCCCCAAGCATCAGCAGTGGAGAGGAGCTCTCAGTCCGAGCAACAACAGTCATCTTACTAACTATTATCGCTGTCGTGGCTTTGCGGGTTTAGGTGAGAATATGAAGATGACAAGTAGAAGGCTAAAGCTCTCTCTTTATTCCTACTTTTTAATATTTATAGGGTTCAATTAGGATTGTGACTCTCTCCCTCGTCTTGTATTAGTATTTTGGTTTATAGAACACCTAAACAAGAGCTTTTTCTTGCTTTCTTTTGTAAATCAAGAATAAATGTGATGTTGTTTGGTTTATATTATTTTCTTACCTATAATTATGTGTCTCATGTATTACAGATCAAATTGGAATTTACATTAAAGATAACCTACCTCTTTCTCAAGGATCAATTTTGATTAATTATATTGTGACATGTGTCCATGAGATGAGTTTCTACATGTAGAATTGATTTTCACTCTCTTTCCTCTTTTTTTTCCCCCAAATAAGTATGATTTTTGTTTGAGAAATCTAATGAGAAATTACCGTTGAATATGCTCTTATGAGATGTTGAAACGAGTATGGGGGAATTTTAAGGAAGACAACCACCAAACAAAATGAGATGTCGCTGAAACTTGAAAGCGTTTAAATGCTATATAATAGACCATTTTTTTGAGGCCAAATGTTATGATGGAGTGAAGCTCTTATAGTTGTTCTTGAAAGGATCATTCGTGAGAGCCCATGTGTAGGTTGCTCTTAAACCAAAACAAGTTTTAGTTTGCAATGTTCCCACTTTAATTATTATCATTTCCTTTTTGTTGCCATGGATAAACGGTTTCATTATCAAATTACGCAAAAAAATTGAGACCACCGATGATTCTACACCTGATTAGAAAAATGGGATCGATCGTTTGAACCTTTTGGTTAATTTAAACTTAAGTTCATTAAAGCCCAATAAAGCTAAAACCTAAGTTAGTGTATTGATGTGAGTTTTCTCTTATGCACATGTGTCAAATAAAGATTTGCCAAGTAACCAAACCAAAGACTTGTCTTGGAGAAATATATAATCTTGACGGCCATACCTAGTTTTAGTGGATACAAAAAAGAGTTTTATATATGTGACTGTGTTAAGAGGAAAAAAAAGAAACTCAGATCTGGCTGATCAGTATGAGAAATACACAATGACTTCTTAATTTTCTTATAAGCATTGCTTAATATCCTCAGTTTTATGGATTCAGTAGTTTGCCTTTGTTTCCATGGACAAAATACTTGATTATAATGGTTTTAATTTTGCAATATCTATTAATACTTAGATCAGTTGATCATATTGATGTTGTGATTATTTACAAAAAAAAAACATTCTGGATTTGACCCTTTGCTAATTCTGTTGTGACTATATTATCCAATTATTTTTTTGTCATCGACCATATTATCCAATTAGTATCCCTAGTTAAATTGTTTATACCTAAATTATGTATGTTAATATCTTTTAACTTTATGATCTGACAAAGACCCATTTCTTGTTGGTGTGAGTTCCATGCATGAAAATTGGAATTCCTTGAGCCATTTGATAATTTTTTTACTACCTTACTAATTTGTTGTAAGCTTGCACTTTAGGTAAAGGGTAGTAGTTTCTACAATGGCTTTTGGATTTTTTTTTAATCCATCTTATTATCCATCCATTCATATTTTGCAAAAGTAGTTTCCCTAAAATTTAGAAAATCTAGATTTTAAAATTTTTAGCTATTCTTAAACAAAAACCAATGCTTTATGGTTTCTCTCAAGAATTGAGTGAGTTTTGTTTGTGTGCTTTATTTGACTAATAATAATATTTTTATCAATCAATATTTTTTAAGTGAACATATGTTGTTGTCTTTATACAAAAATCTGATGAGTTATTCTTAGAGATCTTTGAGGAATGTGAGAAATGTCACAAATCTCACCAACAACTTAAACAATAGTGTTTATTTCATTCATATGTTGTTTACAAGAATCTGATGAGTTATTCTTAGAGATCTTTGAGGAATGTGAGAAACGTCACAAATCTCACTAACAACTTAAACAATAGTGTTTCTTTCATTCAAATGTTGTTGTCTTTACAAAAATCTGATGAATGTGAGAAATCTGAGAAATATGAGGAATCTTAGGAGCCAGTGTATGCAACCACCAGTTTCCTTATATTTTGTAAGCCCTCTCACATATTTGGATCAGATTTATGTTGTGATTATTTTTCTAATTAAATTTTGGTGTTTAATTTAATGTTTTGAAAGGAGAAGTTTTTTGTGACTTACGAAGAAAGACCCTGACATAGAACATGATGTTGTAGTAAGAAATTTTTCTTTTGCTGACTTGAAAATTTCAATTATGATAAATGTGGCATGAGAAAATTGCTACATATTGAAGAAATGCTTTAAAAGTGAAATTCATTGACAGAGTGTGTAAGTTTTTCTGAGCTATTAGTTTGAGAAATAAATCTAATTTTTCTGGGCTATTATTTAAAGAATTAAATTTGGTTTTTACGATCATTTAAAAAAAGGATCCTTATCTTGCTAAGACTAAGGAATGCATGGATGAGTTTGAGAAGAAGGCAATAGACTTTTACATTAGCCCATCTAACTACTCTTTTGATTGATATGATTCGTAGAGCAATAATGGTAAGGAGTATAAGCAATATGCAACTGAACTTATATGCTATAATTAATATATATATATATATATAAGCGATTAGAAAAGTTATGAGTGGTTACATAACTACATAAAAATATTTAATAGATTTATTTATATGTATTCTAATACATTATATACATGTATACATATTTATAGCATAATTTAAAATTTTTAATATAAATTATAATTTATTAGCAAATTATTTTAATTTAAACATATAAAATGTAAAAATATAAATATATATAAATATATATTTAAAATATATAACTATAAAGGTATAATATTTTGTTTTATATTTATTAAATTATAATTTATCAGCATATTATGTTAGCTAATGAAAAATATTAATTAAAATATAAAATATAAACTTAACATAATATATATACATATTTTTTATATAATCAAATAAATTGATTAAAAATATTTTAAAAATTCTGAATTTTAATGCTATGGAAAATCTCTATCTCGAAGCATTGAGGAATGAGCTAAAAATATTCTTCTTTATGTTTTGTTAACAAAAATTGATTGGCTAAAAAAAGCTTAATGCTCCTTAAAACGGACTAATTGGTGAAAAAACTACCACCTAATTGGCTAAAAAATATTAAAGGAAAAAAAGCCAGCATTCGAAATTCGAACATACTGTATACGGAAACACAAAAAGATAAGTTTGTAACTAAAGTGATACCAAACCAGATTATTAATGGGAACCGCGGATTTACCGGTACGATTGACTTAATTATATTTGGTATAGCTTTCATTAAGTAAATAACTCTCGAGAAAAGAAAGGTTTAAAATCCTTTTGTCCACTAAAGCTTGTGCGCGGCGCTCTGTGAAAACTGAAAACTCACCCCAAAGGCCAAAACCAGCGAATTATTTAAGTTTAAATACTGTTTTGAAGATTGTTGATTAGGAAACGCATAGACCTAGCTATCCAAATCTGAACCGACCTTGATCATGGCTGATTCTCCGGATGTCATGTCGCTTAATACCAAGGGAAAGAGTCTGACTATGGTTGGTCTTCTCAATTTGCTTTTTCTAATTATGGTGGTCGTTTAATGTTTATAACTTGTGGATACACTCGGAGATAATCCGTCAGAGATACAAACACGTCGACGTCAAATTCTTTCCGTGGCTGGCTAAGGCTACTTTTCATCAAACAGTTTCTTTTATATTTGCTAATACTTTCTTTACTCTGTTCTTGCAGCTACTTCAAGCTGTTTATCTAGTTCCGGGTATGTTTCACTTCACCTTGCCTTAGAACTTATAGATTTAGTTCATTTTTTCGTATGTTTAAGTAGTGTTCGGTGTTGTCTCGAGTCTCGAGTTGGCGGTTTAGAAGCTTGAGTATGGAGTATGGAGTCTCGAGTTTCTCTTTTTTCAAATGCAATAAACAGTGGCTTAAAAAACAAGCTTGCAATTCACATTGACCATGTATAAAGGAGCTTCTTTGTTGCTCACGGAAAATCATCCTTCACAACCAAACCTATTTGACAAATTCTCTCTAATTGGATAACACATTCACAAACCATACATACAGTCACAACAGCAAGGGTTTCTCTTTCGCCCGTCGCTTCTCCTACAACCGTGACCAAAGCCATACATAACCGAAAACGCCTCTGATCGTGTTAGTGTCAACAGCAAGACAGAAGAATCTGAACCATGTATTTCTATTTTTTGTGATTGTATTATCAAATTATGGAGAACTACCTTGAGAAGCACAAGACAAAACTCCCCAAGAAGAGAGTCGAAGACTCACATCTTGTTGTTGTGTCTTCCTTGTTTTAAAAGTGGAACTCCATGAATCAAATTGTAAGTGTTTATCTCCTAGAATTAATGAATATTAATCTATATTCTGTATTAGAGAAAAAGCCAAATTTAGGTTTTATTTTGTAAACATAACTATTATATGCTTATGTGATATTTTAGATGAAAGCTCCATTCATATTTGAGGCTGAGAACAACTGGTTAGACTATGAAAAAAAGTTTGCAGTCTCCCATTACGAGACACTGCTGGTATCTATTTATATATTAATGTTTATTTGGTTCATATGTTATTTTTTAACAGTATGATGATTGATAATTTGTTGTCTTTGTAGAAAACTGATGAGCTTTTCTCAGATACACATGAAGAAGGTCAAAAATTAGAGGAGATGGTGACTGCAATCACTGGTTTCCTCCTGTTTTTGGACAAGTTCATTGATACATAAACCCTGACAAAAAAAATGGATGACTTGGTTAAACAGAGGCGTGAGAAGTGGAGATGAATGACATATTCTCTAAGTGTTTTTTGAGCTTTTTGAGCTTTTAAAAAATAAATTAAGAGCATCTCTATATAATTATTTGAGCAATATTTCTATGGACAAAATATTTGATCATCTTGATATTGTTTTTCAAAATAGTTTATATGGTCTATTTAAAAAAATTTATATATCCTTTGTCAACCAAGTATATATATATATATATATATTAAATATATAATTACACAAGATCCATTAGTAGTTGGTGATTATTTCCAACATCAATATACATACCTATAATTATGTTTTTCATGTATCCACCACATATCAACTTGAAGTTTACAATAATTATGACCTAACTATTTCTCAATTTCTGTGCATAATTTTTTTTAAAATGCTCAATTTTGATTAACATGTTTTACTCGTTGAAAGGAGTAATTATAGAGTTACGATTAAGGAAGATTTGTTATTGCATTAGCCCACAATAGTTCAATAGAATGCTTTTGTTTCCATGGATAAAACACTTAATCATATTGATATTTTTTTCAAAATAGTTTCTATGGCCTATTTTCAAAAATAAAACATATCATTTGTCAATCAAGTATATATTAGATATTTAATTACACAATATCCATTAATAATTGGTCATATTGATGTTGTGATTATTTCCAAATTTTGTTTTTATTTGATCCTTTGCTAATTCGTTTGTATATTATCCAATTACTACTCCTAGTTATTCATAAATTGTTTCTACCTAAATTCAATAACATTTTCTTTGAGGTTTTACAATTATTTAGGATAAGAGTCCCTATCTTGCTAAGTCTAATGACTGCATGGATAAACTTGAGAAGCATGCAATAGACATCTATATTAAGGTAAGTAATTAAATGTATATTAAATTTATGTTTATGTCTATATAATCATTTATGTTTATGTCTATACAACCACATGTATTTTCAGGATCGAGGAGTTAGGGTCTGAAGGAACCTACTTAATTTCTTCCTCATCCTCCTCATCATCATCATCATCATTTTTATCTTCATACACAAAACCCAAAATCTCACAGATGTGCTCAACTTTTTTTTCCTTCGTCATGTTTTCCGCTATCAATTAAAACAGCCGTCAATATGTAGTTCTTCAGCAGCCTACAAAAAAAAAAATTCAACCAAAATATTATAAATTTATAGAATCTAATAAAAACCTATATATACAAGTAACATCGAGCAGATAAACACACAAAAACCTAGATGATATGACGTAAATTCTTTCTCTTTCTTTTTTTGACGTAAATTCTTTCTCTTTATATATTTTTAAACTATCTACGATTAACTTAATTGCTAAATTTGATTAGTGTTTTTAATTAAGGTTAGAACAATACTTGAGTTCACCCATCTTTGTTCACCTCCTCTTTTTCTAGCCAATCAAAATATATCATGTAATATTATTATTAATCACTCTTTCTAAATCTAATCAATTAATCATTAATCACTTTTTCTAAATCTAATCAATAAAAATATATCAACTAAGATTATATTTAAACAAAAATAATAAATTAAAATTACAATTAAACAAATAAAATAAATAAAATAAATTTAGAAAAATCATCCAATAAGATTCACATAATATTATATTTAAAAAATAATAATAAATTAAAACTAAATAAATAAAACATATAAAACTATACCCTAAGGGATACAACTCAGTGGATCCAAGGGCTAAAATTTTAAAATATTTAATTTGTTTAATTTATTTAGTTTTAATTTATTATTTAAATAAAAATAATAACTAAAACTAAATAAATAAACATATAAAACTAGACTCTAAAGGATACAACTCAGAGAACCCAAATAATTTGTTTATTTTTTTTAGTTTTAGTTAATTATTTAAATAAAAATAATAACTAAAACTAAATAAAATATATAAAACTATATATCAAAAGTTAAAAATTTTAATTTTTTAATTAATTAATTTATTAAATTTTTATTTATTATTTTTATTTAAATATAATATTATGTGGTATAATTTTATTAGATAAATTTAGATGAAGTGAACAAGTAGGTTCACTTATATTGAACCCAAGTATTTTTATTATAATATTATCTCCTCTAGCTGTCGCATCAAGCAACATATGGCATCATAAATACAGTTTAATCAGTGATGGTATTCTTTTGCCTGATTCATCCAAGCTCTTCGTTGACCTCTCTTCCTCCCACGCATCCTTCATCTTAGCTCTGTAACAAGGTATTACATAAATAAAAAGTGCTTTTTTTTTTAGCGTTCTAAGTCAAACTCTGGTTTCTTCGTCAATCCTGAATTTATCCCATGCCGATGATTCTATAGCTGACTCTAGTGTTTTAATTTGGGAATTATGGTGATTTTTTGAATCATGACTAATTTAGGAAATGATTGAATTGATGAAGAAGGTCTAATCGATGATGGTGGGTGATGAATATATGGTGGAGAGCAAAGGAGGAGCAATAGCATGCATGATGATTTCTCTGCTTTGCTTAGGCACTTGGCCTGCTCTTATGGCCCTTCTTGAACGCCGTGGTCGTCTCCCACAACATACTTATCTCGATTATTCCATCACTAACTTCTTAGCTGCAATCTTCATTGCCTTTTTGTTTGGTGGAAGTACACCTGATGCACCAAGTTTCATCACCCAACTCACTCAGGTTAGGATTTGAAACGACTCTCTTATATATATATATATATATATAGAGTGTTCTATCTTCAAATGGGTTTTTTAATCTGATCATGCTTCTACAGATTCAAGATAATTGGCCCTCTGTGTTGTTTGCAATGGCGGGTGGGGTTGGTTTAAGTTTTGGGAACCTTGCTACTCAGTATGCTTTAGCTTTTGTTGGTCTCTCTGTTACAGAAGTGACAACTGCAAGCATCACCGTTGTTTTAGGTTGCATTCACTTGTGTGCTTTTGTTGCGACAGAAAACTCTAGATAGCTCTGTGACTGACACAGAGCTGATGTGTATTGTGTTGTAGGCACGACTGTCAATTACTTTTTGGACAATAGATTGAACCGTGCAGATATTCTCTTCTCTGGTGTTAGCTGCTTCTTGGTTGCTGTTTGTCTTGGTTCTGCTGTTCACTCTTCCAATTCTGCTGATATAGAGGCCAAGCATGGAAGTGTCTCAGGGGATTGTAAAACTGTGAACCATGAAGAATGCCAGAGACTATTTGGAGGTGAAGTTTGTTTCACACTGTGGTTTAATTGTCTGATAGTGTTAAGAAAGATCACTCACTTCTTTAGTTTTATGGTTGAAGAAGAAGAAGAAGAGATGGAGAGAGTAAAGGAAGGGACTGCAGCATTTCTTACAGCACTCGAAAACACAAGAGCAATCAAAGTAATGGATCTTTCTCTTGAGTTCTGTGTTTCTCATGAGTTTGGAGGCAACAACATGTATCACTCTCTATGTATTTCTCTTGGATTCAGGTGTTTGGAAAGAGCATGGTTGTTGGTCTGGGAATAACCTTTTTTGCAGGCCTTTGTTTCTCATTGTTCTCACCACTATTCAACCTTGCAACAAACGATCAATGGCATGCTCTAAAAGAAGGTGTTCCCAAGCTGATTGTCTACACCGCATTCTTCTACTTCTCACTATCTTGCTTTGTAATCGCCATCGCTCTAAACATTAGTTTCTTGTACAAACCCGTGCTCGACTCACCAAGATCTTCCTTTAGGGATTACCTGAGTGACTGGAACGGAAGAGGTTGGGCTCTTACCGCTGGATTGATTTGTGGATTTGGTAACGGTCTTCAGTTCATGGGTGGACAAGCTGCTGGATATGCAGCCTCAGATGCTGTTCAGGTTACACAAACACACATATAAGCTAGTTGTTATCTTTGGTTGTGTTTTGGTGAATCTTGATTGATGTTTATAATGAGCAGGCTCTTCCTTTGGTATCTACTTTTTGGGGGATATATCTGTTTGGGGAGTATAGGAGATCATCACCGCGAACATATGCTTTGCTTGTTGGAATGCTGGTGATGTTCACAGTGGCTGTGGTGCTTCTAGTGGCCTCGGCTGGGGAAAGAGAGACACGGTATAACTAAAGTGTGAAATTGGTATGACCAAAATATAGTGTTTGTGGTAACTTCAATTGAAAGGAAAAAATGTATATGATCTCTTTGTAATATTTGCTAACACGTCCTTGTACTTATATTAGCAGATGCTTGATGTTACTTGGAATTTAAGTTAAAAATCCCAAAAAAAAAAAAAAAACTCTTGGTAAAATGAAGGGACAGAGGCTAGTAATAATAAATTAAAATTTAAGCCGCTAGAAGGAGGGGTCGAACCTCCGACCTTGTGGTTAACAGCCACACGCTCTAACCAACTGAGCTATTCCAGCTTTTGTTCTCCAATATAAATAAACAAAAATATATTCGAAAAACCAAGTACTGCCTCAACTCAAATCATCGGCCAGAGGATATTATCCATCCGCTGCAGAATTCGAGTATCGAACGGAGTATGTGTAGCGGATGACCGACGCTTAGATTCCTACTAAGCTCTACCTGGTATAAAACATTGGCTTTATGGTCTAGTGATATCAGGCGGCGACACTACAAAAGATCAGGACTACGAATTTTAGCAACGAATAATTTTCGTCACTTAATAACGTTTTAACGACGAGCTAATTAATTCGTGTTACTATCGATGTATTTCACTAATAAAGTGCGTTAAGTCCCATGAATTTTATGAATCCTCTAATCTCTTGGGAAAGTAAATATGTCTTAATTCATCAAAAACATCACATTTCATATTATAAAACTTTCAGTAGACGAATGTTTCGTAAGTAAATAAATAAAAACAAAATAATAGTGAAACATAAAAAACAAAAATTACATGAGCAAATATGCAGGTTCAACACGAGTTAAATGGAGTATTGATTACAATATAGACACGATATAATAGAACATACAAAATTACAGTAATTAATCAAATAAAAAGATACATATAAACATAATTACCCTTTGCCCAAGACCTGTAATCTAATGGGTTGTGGTAATGTCTATGTTTACTACCTATATAAGCTATATTCAAACTCATATAATATATGTTGTTGAAAAAAATTGTACTCACCATTTATGTATTTATTATTGAGAAAAAATTATCGATGTTTCTGCTATTTGAAAAGTCTATGGCACGTAACTATCAAAAAGAAAAAGACTAAAAAGTCTATTTCAAAGTTTTCGGCCATTTAAACATCAGCAGTCATTTACAGCAACACAAACGTTATCTATTAGAATTTGATTTCAAGGAGGTATAAAGACAAACAACAGGAATTGGAAAAGAAGAGAAGAAAATTCAGGGCATTCTAGATATATCTTTTACATACAAATAAATAAAATTTAATCGTGTTATTTTCAGTAAAAGATAGGTTTCATGAAAATATGAATGAAGTCTCACCTTACATTTCCATTTTTAAAATCTCGTTTACAATATCTGTATTCAACTTTTCTTCCACTAATGAAATTTGCAATATATACACTTAGATACCATACCACCTACTCACCTACAATAATCCCAAAACATGTGAAAGAAAGAAGTTCAAAATGCGATTCAATTCCTAATCCCAATCATGAAAACGAATCCTCTGTATACACGTTGTAATTTCATTATCTTATATAATCCAAAATAAAATATTTATGGATAAGATAATGGAAAAAGAAAATTCAATGTCAACCTACAGTTTGACAAAAACAAATTCAAAGAAAACTTATAGGACAAAAGAAAAGTCATTTTAAAATAATTTTTCTCTCTAGATTATTATTCTATAAACTAAAATCCTAATAGAGACGTATACCATATTAATAAAATAAAAAATGAATAATGCACTCTCTGTTTTGTGTCTTGTTCTTCTTTGTTCAGTCTTAGAAGCAGTGGTAACGAAACCAAATGTCGGAAACTTCATCGGATGTATTCACTATCGAACTAGTCCGGAGAATCCAATCACCGATGCAATCTTCAGCGCCGATAACACCACTACCTTCTTGTCTTCTTACTTATCCTACACGAAAAACAAGCGGTACTACAGCCCTAACTATCAAAAACTACTAGCCATCGTAGCGGCGAAACATGTGTCTCATATTCAGGCCACGGTGGTCTGCGCAAAGACCAACGGTATACAACTCCGTATCCGAAGCGGTGGTCATGACCTCGAAGGCCTTTCTTACAGATCGTCTGTACCATTTGTCATTCTTGATATGCACAACCTCAGGTCTATTACTGTTGACTTGTCAACCAAGAAAGCATGGGTTCAAGCTGGTGCGACCTTGGGAGAGCTCTATGTAAAGATCAATGAGGCGAGCCAAACACTAGCGTTCCCGGCTGGCGTGTGTCCTACGGTAGGAGCAGGAGGACACATAAGCGGTGGAGGATATGGAAATCTGATGAGAAAATTTGGAATCACCGTGGATCATGTCATTGATGCTCAATTGATTGATGTCAATGGCAAGCTCTTGAATCGAGCTTCCATGGGAGAAGATCTGTTCTGGGCGATTCGAGGCGGTGGCGGTGCGAGTTTTGGAGTTATCCTCTCTTGGAAAATCAACCTCGTCGAAGTTCCAAAGATCCTAACAGTGTTTAGGGTTAACAAAACATTGGAACAAGGAGGCACCGATCTTCTCTACAAGTGGCAACTTGTCGCCACCAAATTCCCGGACGATCTTTTCATGAGAGCATGGCCTCAAATTGTAAACGGAACAAAAAGCGGCGAGAGAACCATCTCGGTTGTACTCTATGCTCAGTTCTTGGGTCCAACCGATAAGCTGATGGCGATGATGAACCAGAAGTTGCCTGAACTAGGGCTAAGACATGAAGATTGTCACGAAATGAGCTGGTTTAACACGACGTTGTTTTGGGCTGATTACCCGGCCGGTACACCGAAGAGTGTTCTCCTAGATAGGCCGACGAATCCAGCATTCTTTAAGAGCAAATCTGACTACGTCAAAAAACCAATCCCAAAAGAAGGATTGGAGAAGCTTTGGAAGAAAATGTTGACATTCAACAATATTGTGTGGATGCAATTCAACCCTTACGGCGGAGTGATGGACCGGATTCCGGCGACCGCCACAGCGTTTCCTCACCGGAAAGGAAACATGTTCAAGGTTCAATACTCCACGGTATGGTTGGATGCAAACGAGACAGAGACTAGCCTGAGTATGATGAAGGAGCTTTATGAGGTTGCGGAACCGTACGTGTCAAGTAACCCAAGAGAGGCTTTCTTTAATTACAGAGACATCGATATTGGAAGCAATCCGAGTGGTGAGACAAACGTTGATGAGGCTAAGATCTATGGAACTAAGTATTTCTTGGGGAATTTTAAGAGATTGATGCGAGTTAAAGCTAAGTATGATCCTGAGAATTTCTTTAAGAACGAACAGAGTATTCCTCCTGTTCGAGTAATGTAGTAATATTACTCTTTGATTAGATATAATGTGAAAGTTTGACCCAAAAAAAAAAAAAGATTAGATATAATGTGATGCTGCCGGCTCAAAGCATAATAACTATCGGGAGACTAAACTCGATCCTAGGACTATAAGATAAAAAATTATTTGTGCTCCTCTTCCAGTTACTACATCTTTGCACGATGAATATGTAAGTTCTAATTATGATTAATAATGTATTCAGCTGTTAAAAAACAAAACAAAAATTATCCAATATGAAAGCCTAGAAAGAAACTAATTAAGCATAACACGTGACAAAACAAAGGCATGGGTAATGTGTTGATTGTTGAACCCTAAAGCATAACTCTGGCTTCAAGCAAGACACGATTTCGAACTAACACCACCGCTTCCGGCACCACTGGATCAGATCCCCAATTTTCGGCCTTCTTAAACTCATTAATAATTTACAACAATACAAATGTAACCTATTAAGAGGAAGACAACAAAACAGAAATTGGAAAAGAAAAGAGGAAAATTCAGTGCATTCTACAAATATTTTTTACGTCTAAAACTTACAAAACCTAATCGTAATTAATTCATTAAAAATAGGTTTCTTGGAAATATGAATGAAGTCTCTCACCTTACGCTTCCATTTATAAAATCTTTGGATCCATGTTTCTTCCACTAAAAATGAATTTGTTATAAAATCTTTCTGTATTAAACTTTCTTCCACTAATAATCCCAAAATATGTGAAATAAAGAAGTTCAATAGATGCGACTAAAATCCCTGATCTCAATTATGAATTTTATTTTCAAACAACTAAGCAAACGGAAAATTTTAAATTAATGTTCTCTCTCGATTTTTTAGTCTATAAATTAAGTCCTGGTAAAGGCGTAAGACATACAATATTACATGTTAAACAACAAATAAATAAAAAATAACATGAAAGCAGCACTCTCTCTTTTGTGTCTTGTTCTTTTGGTTTCGGTTTTAGAAGCAGCAGTAACGAAACCAATTATCGGAAACTTCATCGGATGCTTTCGCAATCGGACTAGTCCGGAGAATCCAATCACCAATGCCATTTTCATTGCCGAAAACACCCCCACCTTCTTATCTTCTTACTTGGCCTACACGAAAAATAAGAGGTTCTCGACTCCTAACTACGAAAAACTACTAGCCATCGTAGCGGCGAAACATGTATCTCATATTCAGGCCACGGTGGTCTGCGCAAAAACCAATGGTATACAACTCCGTATCCGAAGCGGTGGTCATGACCTCGAAGGCCTTTCTTACAGATCGTCTGTACCATTTGTCATTCTCGATATGCACAATCTTAGGTCTATTACTGTTGACGTGTTAACCAAGAAAGCATGGGTTCAAGCTGGTGCGACTTTGGGAGAACTCTACGTAAAGATCAATGAGGCGAGCCAAACGCTAGCGTTCCCGGCTGGCGTGTGTCCTACGGTAGGAGTTGGTGGGCATATAAGCGGTGGAGGATATGGAAATCTGATGAGAAAATTCGGACTCACAGTGGATCATGTCACTGATGCTCAGTTAATTGATGTCAACGGCAAGCTCTTGAATCGAGCTACCATGGGAGAAGATCTCTTTTGGGCCATTCGAGGCGGTGGTGCTGCGAGTTTCGGAGTTATCCTCTCTTGGAAAATCAACCTCGTTGAAGTTCCAAAGATACTAACAGTGTTTAAGGTTAGTAAAACATTGGAACAAGGAGGCAGTGATGTTATCTACAAGTGGCAGCTTGTAGCTAGCAAATTCCCAGAAGCTCTTTACATAAGAGCATGGCCTCAGATCGCAAAAGGAACAAAACGCGGCGAGAGAACAATCAAAATTGTATTCTTTGCTCAGTTCTTGGGTCCAATAGATAAGCTCATGGCGATAATGAATCAAAGCTTGCCTGAATTAGGGCTAAGACGTGAAGATTGTCACGAAATGAGCTGGTTTGACTCAACTTGGTTTTGGGCTGATTACCTGGCCGGTACACCAAAGAGCGTTTTTCTAGATAGGCCGACGAATCCAGAATTCTTTAAGAGCAAATCGGATTACATCAAAAAACCAATCCCAAAAGAAGGATTGGAGAAGCTTTGGAAGACAATGCTGAAATTCAACAATAATGTATGGATAGAATTCAACCCTTACGGTGGAGTCATGGACCAGATTCCGGCGACCGCCACAGCGTTTCCTCACCGGAAAGGAAACTTGTTCAAGGCTCACTACTCTACGACATGGTCGTACGCAAACGCCACTGAAACTATCCTGAGTATGATGAAGGAGCTTTACGAGGTTTCGGAACCGTACGTGTCAAGTAACCCGAGAGAGGCGTTCTTGAATTACAGAGACATTGATATTGGAAGCAATCCGAGTGGTGAGACAAAAGTGGATGAGGCTGAGATCTATGGAACCAAGTATTTCTTGGGGAATTTGAAGAGATTGATGGAAGTTAAAGCTAAGTTTGATCCTGAG
This sequence comes from Cardamine occulta, assembly GCA_028015245.1. Lineage (NCBI taxonomy): Eukaryota > Viridiplantae > Streptophyta > Magnoliopsida > Brassicales > Brassicaceae > Cardamine > Cardamine occulta. Next base: position 22,890,354 of record CM051362.1, on the reverse strand, counting down.
AATTTCTTCAAGAACGAACAGAGTATTCCTCCTCTTCGTGTAATGTAGTAATAAGTTACGTGGGCATGTTATAGCCTATGTAGTTCTTTTATCAGATTTTCCCATTTGCATTATGATCATTTTGCTATATTTATTTATAAATCAATAATAAATTTCACAGAATCAAATTTCCTTAAACATAGATATTAGGATACATCAGTATTACTTCTACGTCTTACACAATGAGTCATTACTTTCGTTTTGTATATTTTGTTTATGGACTGGTTTTGCAAATATAAAACCATCTATTCTTCCTAGAACCTCTATTTAACTTCAATGCACGACCGATCCAAGTGTTTCCTGGCCTATATCATTATTTTTTATCCATTAACAAACACAAATATATTTAAAATTTTCACAAGATTGTTAATATTTTGATGCCTAAAAACACTAGCTTGTATCAGGCTTTAGCACATGGCTAATGGCGCTACTCCAACGCTTTGTAATCGAACTTGTCATATAGATTTATCAAGAAGTTATGGGCTTAGATTAGTATGATCTTTTGCAACTATATTTAATTATGCTAAGATTTTAACAACCCTGTCCTTAAATCAGCTTAAACGAAAAAAATCATCTTAAACTACATTTTACGGGATATTATAGTCGTTGCAACAATATTCATGTAAAATCCAACAAATACAATAATTTTTAGTATTTTTCTTTTCCTTTCATCCACAATAATTTTTAGTATTTATCTCATTTAGGCATTTAGCTATGAATGTTATTTTCTTGACAAAGAACTATAGTTACAAAATAAAATAAAAACTCAATTCGTTAAACATTATCTCAAACTGCATTGCCTCTTCTCCTCGGGCTACCAATAAGTTAATGCAATTGTGTTTTTTTTTTTTAACTTATATATAATTAAAAAATTTGAAACATCAAACTAAAACAAAACAAAAAATAGATATAGTCACACTCACATGTTTAAATAGGCGGGTTCAAGTTCAACTCTACATAAATATTACAATATACACAGTTTAATGGTACATACGAATTACGAAATGATAGCATAAAAAAAGATATGCCTAATTACCGTTTATGTATTTAATGTTATGGAAAAGTAATCAACGTCTGTTATTAAAAAAAAAAATTAATCAACGTTTCTACTATCAGAAAAGTCTACTGCACGTTATATGAAAAAGACTAAACAGTCCACATCAAATTTTCTCGGCCACTAAAATATGGGAAAATCATATTTTAGTATTTACAAACAAGAGAAACGTAAACTATTAAAATTTGAATTCGACTAGATAGAAAGAAAAACAGCAATTGGGAAAGAAGAGAGAGGAAAAATTCAGGCATTCTAGAAATATTTTTACACAAAATCAACAAAATTTAATAGCAATTAGTTTAATAAAAATATAGGCTTCTTGAACCTTACGTTTGCATTTACATTATCACCGTATTCAACTACCTAAAAAATAATCTGAAACATGCGAAATAAAATAATTCAAAAGATGCAACTCGGATATTAAATTTGGACGGTCTTAGCCCAACCCGATCAAATCGACTTCAAGAAAACCAAATTAATTTGAATATAAAAATTCGCTGTCCCAAAACCTAAAATCACCGTCCCACTCAATCCCCGATTTTAATCATGAAAATGAATCCTCTGTAATAAACGTTGTAATTTCCATATAGTATAAGCTTCTTCGAAATAAACCTACATGTGGACATAATCAAATTCAATATGAACCTATATTTTGACAAAAACAAATTCAAAGTACACCAACATGAAAAAGAAAGTCAAATTTTAATTAATTTCCTCCCTAGATTTTATTCTATAAATTCAGATCCTAATAGAGCCATAAGACATATTACATACAAACAAATCACAATGAAAGAAACACTTTCTGTTTTGTGTCTTGTTCTTTTGGTTTCGGTTTTAGAAGCAGCAATAACGAAACCAAACTTTGGGAACTTCAACGAATGCCTTCGCTATAGGACTAGTCCGGAGAATCCAATCGACGATGCCATCTTCACCGCCGATAACACTACCACCTTCTTGTCTTCTTACGTGTCCTACACGAAAAACAAGAGGTTCTTGAGCCCTAACTACAAAAAACTACTAGCCATCGTAGCTGCCAAACATGTATCTCATGTTCAGGCCACGGTGGTCTGCGCAAAAGCCAGCGGTATCCAGATCCGTATCCGAAGCGGCGGTCATGACTACGAGGGCCTTTCTTACATGTCGGCAGTGCCATTTGTCATTCTCGATATGTACAATCTCAGGTCTATTACTGTTGACGCGTCAGCCAAGAAAGCATGGGTTCAAGCTGGTGCGACCTTGGGAGAGCTCTACACAAAGATCAACAACGCGAGCAAAACCCTAGCGTTTCCTGCCGGCGTTTGCGCTACGGTAGGAGCTGGAGGACACATAAGCGGTGGAGGATACGGAAATCTGATGAGGAAATACGGAATTACAGTGGATCATGTCATTGATGCTCAAATAGTTGACGTCAATGGCAAGCTCTTGAATCGAGCTACCATGGGAGAAGATCTATTTTGGGCCATTCGTGGCGGTGGCGGTGGGAGTTTCGGAGTTATCCTCTCTTGGAAAATCAACCTCGTCGAGGTTCCAAAGATCCTGACAGTGTTTAGGGTTAACAAAACATTGGAACAAGGAGGCACTGATGTTCTCTACAAGTGGCAACTTATCGCTACCAAATTCCCTGAAAGTCTTTTCGTGCGAGCAATGCCTCAAGTCGCAAATGGAACCATCGCTGTTGTATTCTATGCTCAGTTCTTGGGTCGAACCGATGAGCTGTTGGCAATAATTAACCAGAGCTGGCCTGAATTAGGGCTAAAACGTGAGGATTGTCAAGAAATGAGCTGGCTTAACACGACGTTGTTTTGGGCAGATTATCCTGCCGGTACACCGACGAGCATACTTCTAGATAGACCGTCGAGTCCAGGAGATTTTTTCAAGAGCAAATCAGATTACGTCAAAAAACCAATCCCAAAAGAAGGATTGGAAAAGCTTTGGAAGAAAATGTTGACATTCAACAATTTTGTGTGGATGCAATTCAACCCTTACGGTGGAATGATGGACCGGATTCCGTCGACCGCCACAGCTTTTCCTCATCGGAAAGGAAACTTGTTCAAGATTCAATACTTTACGACATGGTTGAACGCAAACGCCACTGAGGCTAGCTTGAGTATGATGAAAGAGCTTTACGAGGTTGCGGAGCCGTACGTATCAAGTAACCCGAGAGAGGCGTTCTTTAACTACAGAGACATCGATGTTGGAAGCAATCCGAGTGGTCAGACAAACGTTGATGAAGCTAAGATCTATGGATCCAAGTATTTCTTGGGGAATTTGAAGAGATTGATGCAAGTTAAAGCTAAGTATGATCCTGAGAATTTCTTCAAGAACGAGCAGAGTATTCCTCCTGTTCGTGTAATGTAAGTAATATATTGTTACTGTTTTATCATATTTCTTTATTAAGTGTAATAAGTTATTAGTTATATATGCATATGATATAGCCTATGTTGATTTCATTGTCCCATTTGCACTGTGATCAGTTTGTTATATTTATTCATTACTCAATAAAGAATTCAAGAAATATCGATTTCCTTCCACATACTTTGATAGATCGTTTTTATTTTTAAGCGTTTTACGCTTTAGGGGATAGCTTGTGAACCATGAACATGTCTGGACCATGAGAGATTGAGAGTTGTACCTGAAACCCGTTTATTATAGTGATTAGAATTGTCCAAGCAATTGCATCCTATGGTGAAAGCCACATTATGCCGAACAGGAACATTTTCAAGATCCCAAAGTATATCAGTGGCAGCCCTTGCAAACAAAGGGGTCGGCTTCATCTCATCATCAACGATATTCTCCTATCAAACCAGACAAATGTAAAGAATCATATTTCATTGCAAATCAATAAATATTGAAACTTATTTTTTAGCACAACCTATACCTTCTTAATGAGGGATGAATATAGAGGAAGAGGCCAACCGTACATAATCGATTGCCTAAGAAGTGGAGAAAGCAATTCTACTTCTGCATTTTTTAGAGTAAATTGAAGTGTTAGGTATTAGTCATGATTGAACTATGAAACAGACAAAGTATATTTGACTCACGTTGTTCAGGTAAAAGCATTGCAGTAAGGCTTACAACAGCCTCATAGCACCAAAAATCAGCATTTAAGGCAGCTTCATACCTGCAGTCACATCCGAAAATAATGAGTTAATACAAAGATAAGAAACCTTAAAGACGATGCTGAGGGAAAGAGTTTTTTCAGGTGATGCTTACTAACCAATTTTTAGCAACAGAATAGTTGCCTAACTCTCGGGTTGCTTGTCCTTTAAGACAACACATTGCCGAAATCATCTGCAAAACATTCAATTCCAACAATTTAGCTAACTTCCATTCTATAGTAGTACAAACAGTAATAGATTAACGAAGTTAAAAAAACTTACACTGATTTTCGGATAATCCACACCTTCAACAACGACATTATCCATGTCCTTAATATCTTGAGGGTAAATAAGCTGACCATCTCGAGAAAAAGAACATCTTTAAGCACCTCTAGACATTTATCCCATTCTCCCAATTCCGCCTGAAAAATAAAGTGTAAAACACTTCTCACTAAAACCTTGTTTAAACAAACAAAAACTGACAGAAAAGGTAATAAGTGGATTACATGGCACTTGGCATGGAGATAACGGTATCGAACTGGCCGTTTATATCTCTTCAAGATGACATCAATGGCATCACTGTAATGGTTATTGAAATTAAACTTGATTTTGGGTTAAGCTTAATTATGGGTTCATAATCCAATTATCAATTATTTGACCAAACCCAAAATTCAGTCCAAGTTCTAAAATTTCTCTAAAAACATCTTAAAGATCATCACTTCCTTTAAGTGTTCTAGAAAATTCTATTAGATAAAATATCTAGAGATTAGTGTGAAATAATCTAGATAATTGTAACATAAAAAATATAGATATTATTTTAGAGATTAGAAAAAGGTTTATAAGATATTTTGTAGTTTTGGAGCCTATAAAAAGCTTCTTCGTCTTCCATTTGTAATCAACTTGAAGAAGTAAAATAAAAAGAAAGTTTAAAGAAAGAGTGTTCTTCATAAGTTCTCTAAGTCTCTCTAAAAATCCTTTAAGTGTTCTTTAATTGTTCTTCCAAATTTTCTATCATACTTGGAGGGTTTCTCATCTTAGTTCTTTCGAGTTTCTCGGGGTATTACGGTCTTGGGCTAGTGCTAAGCACTATCGGGGTTTCTTTACATGGTATCAGAGCCATTCTAATCTTGTGCTCATGAAGATCGGGGTTATAGAAAGCTCGAGTTTATTCTAAGTATGGAATCAACGGGTCATGTTGTTAGATTGGGAATGGAGATCTTAAACCAATCTAACTACCGGTTATGGAAGTCATATATGGAGTCATACTTGGTGAGTGAGGACTTATGGGATGTCGTCGGTGGTAGGAAGCTTAGACCACCAACTGGAGACGCTGCAACTGCGGAAGCAACAAAAGAATGGACACGGAAGAATGCCAAAGCGGAGTTTGCCCTAAAGAGGTCAATATCCGTGGGAATATTGGAGCATGTCTCAAGGTGTACCTCCGCTAGTTCTATTTGGCAGGCGCTAGACCAATTGTTCAACAAGAAGAACGAAGCTCGTTTACAACTATTAGAGAATGAGTTAGCGAATGCGAAGCAGGAGGAGTCTTCAATCTCAGAATTTTTTATCAAGGTAAAAAATCTTTGCTCGGAGATTAATACTCTTAATCCGGAAGAATCTATTTCAGAAGCTCGTTTGAAACGGGTTATTATTCGAGGTTTACGATCCGAGTATATCCCGTTTGTGACTTCGGTTCAAGGATGTGCTACACAACCTTTCTTGGAGAAGTTTGAAAACTTGCTAGCTTCGCAAGAATCACTAGCCCAACAAATGGCAGGAGTTAAAATTCATGAAGACTCGGGGAGCGCGTTTGTGGCCCGAAGGCAACAAGGCTTAAGCCCATGAAAGTATGATGGACGTCAAGGATCATCCATGAGAGATAAGAAAAAATTCAAGTGCTATCGGTGTGGGAAATTTGGACACTTTAAAAAGGATTGTCGAGTCAAACTAAAGGAAACAAATATGGCAGAATCAAAAGATCATACTGAAGACGAAGAATGGGGGAAATGTTTCACGGTGGAAGCTGCATCCTTAGGTAAATCTAGTCCAATGAAAGTGAAAAATAATTGGATTGTGGATTCTGGTTGTAGCCATCATATCACAGGAGATGATAAGTTATTTTCTAGTCTTCAGCACCATGACGGAAAAGAAGCAATCATTATCGTGGATAATTCAATTCATCACGTTGAGAAGAAAGGAACAGTTATCATCAAAGGAAATGATGGAAGTCCAATCACTCTCAAGAATGTATACCATGTTCCTGGAGTAAAGAAAAATCTTCTCTATGTGGTAAACGCGGTGGACTCAGGTAACTACGTTTTATTTGGCCCAAAAGACGTTAAATTTTTGAAAAATATTCAAGAGTTAAAAGCGGACGTAGTTCACACCGGAGCACGAGTTAAAGATCTTTATGTTTTATCTGCCTCAAACACTTATGTGGAAAAGATGAGTACAAATGACAATGCCTTTATATGGCATGCTAGACTTGGTCATATAAATATGACTAAGTTTAAGGTCATGGTGAATAAAGACTTAGTTAACGGGCTTCCAAAGTTAAAGATTCAAGATGAATGAAGACTTTGCGAAGCATGCCAATATGGAAAGTCACATAGACTTCCATTTGACTACTCCACCTCATGATGCAACGCTCCGTTGGAAAGGGTCCATAGTGATTTAATGGGTCCGACAAGAACACCCTCGTATTCCAGGTTTCGCTACATGTTGTTGTTTATTGATGACTTCTCACGGTATACTTGGGTATACTTTGTGAAGGAAAAATCAGAAGTATTCTCCAAGTTCCAGGAGTTCAAGATCACCGTGGAAAGGGAGTTGGGTCGGAAGATTAAGACTCTAAGGATGGATAATGGAAAGGAGTTTATGTCAAAGAAGTTTCTCTCTTTTTGTCGAAATCATGGTATCAAGAGAGAATTTACATGCCTATATACACCTCAACAAAATGGAGTAGCGGAAAGAAAGATTGGACATCTAAGTGAGACATGTAGAAGTTGGCTACATGGGAAGGATTTGCCTAAGGCCTTATAGGCGGAAGGCATGAGATGTGCAGCCTATGTCATCAACCGAATGCCGCTTAGTCCAAACAATATGAAGTCTCCTTATGAGATGGTTCATGAAAAAAAACCAACGGTGAAACATCTCAGGATATTTGGATCAATTTGCTACGTCCATGTGTTTGATTCTCAAAGAACCAAGTTGGAGGCAAAGGCGAAGAAATGCATCTTTGTCGGCTATGATGAACAAAGGAAAGGTTGGAGGTGTATGGATCCTGAGACAAACAAGTATGTTGTGTCTTGTGATGTTGTCTTTGATGAAGTTTCTTCATACTATGGGCCACCTCAAGTCTTGGTTGAGAAAGATGGTGTGAGTTCCTCCAAGATCGATGAATCAACTCTTCAAGTACCACTTGAGAATAGAAGTCATGAAAATGAGATACAAGTTGAAAGGGGGAGCAATAACCAAGAGCAAGAAGAGGAGCAAGTTCATGGTTCCATTGCAAGTCAACAACCTAAAAGAAATATTATTAGGCCGGCTCGGTTTAGAGATGAAGAGTTTGTCACCACCTTCTCATGCTTTTTTGCAGCCCCTTTAGATGAGGATGAGCCAACTTCATATGAAGAAGCAAAAGGAGTTCAAGAATGGGAGACCGCAATGAATAAAGAGATGAACGCTCTAATGAAAAATGAAACTTGGGATTTGGTTCCAAAACCCAAAGATGTCCAACCCGTCTCGTGCAAATGGGTCTATCGAATAAAGCGAAAAGCGGATGGGAGTATTAATAGGTTTAAAGCAAGGCTCGTTGCTCGAGGATTTTCTCAGAAATATGGAGAAGAATATGATGAAACCTTTAGTTCAGTAGCAAAGATGACTACGGTATGCTCACTCTTATCTTTAGCTGCAAGCTTTGGTTGGAAGTTATTGTAATTAGATGTGAAGAATGCATTTATATATGGTGAGCTTGATAAAAGTATCTTCATGGAGCAACCACATGGTTTTGAATCTCGAGAGCATCCTAATTATGTGTGCAAGCTTAAGAAGGCTTTGTACGGGTTAAAACAAGCTCCAAGAGCTTGGTATGGTAAGGTTGCTCAATATCTTCAGTTTTGCGGTTATGAAGCATCAAACTCTGATCCAAGTTTATTCTTTAAGAAGAATGGAGGGGTCCACGTAGTAGTTCTTATTTACGTGGATGATATGATAATTACCAGGAATGATGATGCTGAAATTGCTCTTCTACAAGAGGATATGTCGATAAGGTTTGAGATGAAGAAATTGGGTTAGCCAAAAAACTTTCTTGGCTTGGAGATTGAAAAGGTGAAGGATGGAATATTCATTGGCCAACAAATTTATGCAAGAAGGATTGTTGAAAGGTTTGGGGTACATGAAGGAAAGACACGCACTACTCCGATGGATGTCAATATCAAGCTTAGACGTGATGAAGGGTTCTTGCTACCTGATCCTTGACCTTATCGCGCCCTTGTGGGAAGTCTTCTATACTTAACCATTACAAGACCTGACATTGCCTTCACGGTAGGTCTCGTAAGTCAATTTATGCAAGTACCAAAGAAGCCACACTTAGAAGCAGCAAAGAAGATACTGAAGTATGTCAAGACAACTCTTGGGATGGGCTTGGTGTACAAGTACAATGCAAATATCTCTCTTCATGGTTTTACAGATGCTGACTTTGATGGAGATCTAGATGACCGAAAATCTACCTCGGGCTATGTGTTCTTATATGGAGACACTAGCGTTTCATGGTGTAACAAGAAGCAAGCAACGGTGTCACTGTCTACCACTGAAGCAGAGTATAAAGCTTCTACACTCGCAGCTCAAGAATGTATAAGGCTTCGAAGACTCCTTGAAGATTTGTTCGAGCCTATAAACAAGCCGGTAACAATCTATGGAGATAATCAAAGTGCTATCAAGTTGGCTAACAATTCGGTGTTTCATGCAAGAACAAAGCACATTGAGTTAGAGCATCACTTTATAAGGGAGAAGGTGCTTGATGGAACAATTGAAGCTTTGGAGGTTCGAAGTGAGGACAACATTGCATACATCTTCACCACGACATTACCGAAAGGTCAGTTCGAGGTACTTCGTTCGAAGCTCGGGATGGTTGACAAAATCAAGTTTAAGGGGGAGTATTGAAATTAAACTTGATTTTGGGTTAAGCTTAATTATGGGTTCATAATCCAATTATCAATTATTGGACCAAACCCAAAATTAAGCCCAAGTTCTAGAATTTCTCTAGAAACATCTTAAAGATCATCACCTCCTTTTAAGTGTTCTAGAAAATTCTATTAGATAAAATATCTAGAGATTAGTGTGAAATAATCTGATAATTATAACATAAAAATCTAGATATTATGTTAGAGAGTTCTAGAGATTAGAAGAAGGTTTGTAAGATATTTTGTAGTTTTGGAGCCTATAAATAGTTCTCTCCTCTCCCATTTGTAATCAACTTGAAGAAGTGAAATAAAAAGAAAGTTTAAAGAAAGAGTGTTCTTCATAAGTTCTCTAACTCTTTCTAAAAATTCTTTAAGTGTTTTTTAATTGTTCTTCCAAATTTTCTATCATATTTGGAGGGTTTCTCATCTTAGTTCTTTCGAGTTTCTCGGAGTATTACTGTCTTGGGCTAGTGCTAAGCACTATCGGGGTTTCTTTACAATGGTGGCCCATGAATTGAGTCAAGCCAAAGGTAAACCTATCGTCGTCTCCCATACTGAGCTTACTGGCGAAGAATATTGCCGAGGGATACATGTATTTCTCAATCATGTCTTTAACGGTAAGCCTGAGTTTCACATGGTTCTCATGTTCCCCACGACCTTTGTCTTTCTTTTTCCCCTTGCCTTTCTTATTCCCTTTCATCTCATTGTCCTCCTCACCCATCATCTCTTCATCATCGCATTCTTGTCCTCCTCACTCATTATCATCACATTCTTCTCCTCCTTACTCATCATCTCTTAAATAAGATCTAGTTAGGCAAAAGACCCAAAGCAAGCAAAAGAGATCGAAGAACACTTTCTCAAAGAATTAAGTAGATACTACAATAAAATTCACAAAGCTCTGTATCGGAACAGAGGTTTTTTTGATAATCAAAATCAAGTTTCGCAACAATTAAAATTCACAACAACAGAGATCGAAGAACACTTAATCAAAATATACCGTCATGAACTTTTCCCGCCAATTAACGCAAATTCTTTTTCCAAGATTCACGGCTGACGAGAATTATCACAAAATAAAAAACGGTAAATCAACAAAAACTGATAGTCCGATCATAAAGATCAAAAAATAAGGGAAATCATGTTCTGATACCTAAAACTCGAAACGGGAAAGCAAATTGGGATAAACCAAATTCAATCGTTGAAGAGCTCAAATGTGGAAACTAAACAAGAATTAAGTTATGATACCTAAAACTCGGATCTGATCCTCAGATTGTCGAAGAAGCTTGCTCCCAAAATCTCCAGAAGTAATCTTCGCTCGAGAGAGAGAGAAGAGGGAAAGAATGAGATTCAAACGGAACTACGGTGATATGGGCAGCAGATAAAGATAACGGCAAAAAAAAGATAACGGCGAGAAGATGTGACGGCGTTTATTGGCCTTCACTAAACCGGTCTAAACCAAGCCTTTTGTTTTTGTATTTTTTATAATATGTCGTTTTTTTCATCTTATTCTTCCTCATTCGCCGAAGAAGAGGCTGAGAAATTTCCGTCGGCGAATCGTTACGCATCAATACTTCCGGGCGAGAGACTCATGTTGATTCACGTCGAAGGTTGTTTTAAAAAGACTTTCGATTATGTCTTCGGAGGTGAAACAGCTGATCGTCGTTGCTGAAGGTACTGCTGCGTTGGGCCCTTATTGGCACACCATCGTCTCCGATTTTCTCGAGAAATTATCAGGTTTCTTACACCTTCTAATCCCCTCGATTTTTTTTCCATTTTTTCATTCGAAGTTAGGGTTTCTGATGTTCATGTCCTTAATTTCAATCGGTAGTTAAGGTTTTCAACTGGATTTGTCTACCGTGTCTCTATGATTATGTTCCGCCATCTATTACCCTAAATTATGGTTCCTACATTCGTTTTGATTCAGCAATGTATTAGTAATTTATTACTTCCGTCGCGTAGAATTGGTCTTAAGATGTTTTTTAATGCTATGATTAATGTACTATACAATACTGCAACCAAACATGGTGGTTATTGTTAGTATTCACTAAGCAAACTCTGCCGCAGATTCCATATTATTGCATTTCAAAAGATGGAGAATCTATGATGATAAGTGAGCGCATCAGAAGGAAACAAAGTTGACTTGTCTTTCATATACAAATTATTTTACAGTTATCCTGTAGAACACCTCATATCACAGTAAAAATAATGAAATGGGGTTCTCCTGATGGTTGGTTGAGTAACATATTTATGGCTTGGAGAACATAGGTTAACTTTTCTATAACTCTGAACACCTTAATCCAAATTTCAGTTTAAACGGCTCTCTTCAATTTCGTTTATCATAGTCTCTTTTTCATTAGATAGTTTTTTTTTTGTTTCGAGTGTGTTGAAAGAATATGTTTGGTGGATCGAGCACCAGTTGAACTACTGATATCTCTGCCTGAATATTTACTCCCGTCACCTGTTGATGCACTTTTTCCGTTTGTGTAGGTCTTTCTGTGGCAGTGAATTAAATGGAGAGGTACTGTATTTGACTCATCCTCGTTTTTGAGCAAACTCCAGTTTTCATTTCATTCTTGCGTGAACAGTTATTCATAGTTTTGTATTGCATCACCAAATAGTGTATAAGTAAATTGGTTTTCTGTCAAATCATTGCGACACAGAAATTAAGAGAGCAAGTAGACAGTTTGATATGTCTGATCCGATGCTTGATGAGTCTTTATATATTCACTAAACTTGCAGTTTCTGTTGGACCAGTTCCAACTGCTACAGTGAAAGTTGTAAGTCTATATATACTAATATAAATCATAAATGGATTGTAAAATTTATTTTATGGTGCTTGATGATAGACATGTAAAAGTATTGGTTTAGTTTCATTAAATTGATTTAATGTTAAGATCTCTTATAAATATTGGAAATAATATTTGTATACTGACTCGACTTATTAGATAACATATCATCATATAAAAGCTTGTTAATTCGATTTATTTGGGATTAAATTTCAGGAGCCTAGCACTGTATCTACTATGGCAGCAGTTTTAACTTTTCCCCATATCCCGTCTGTAGCTCGGCCTGCTACACAAGCAATTCCTTCAATTCAAACATCTTCAGCAACGCCAATTTCTCACCATTGCGTACTGGTCCTCCTGGTGGAGCTAATGTAAATCTGCTGAACAATCTTTCTCAAGTTCGACAAGTCAGAGCTCTGCAGCCTCTTTGGCTGGGCACATAGCACCATAAATTCACTTGAAGAAACACTTACTCAGACAGAAAGCAACATGGAATCGCTGTCCAAACAAATTGAAGATGACAAAGATGTTATTACAGAATTGAAGAATGAGTTAGAGAAGCTTAAAGATGAGGCAGAGTTCGAGCGTAGTAAGATGGCAATAGGATCCCTGGAGGAGGCACTAATGAAAGCAGAGAATAAGCTTTCTGCTTTACAAGAAGATACGGTGAAAGCTGAAGTCAGGATATCAACTCTCAGTAGTAAACTTAATGTATGCATGGAAGAGTTAGCTGGATCAAGTGGAAACTCACAGTCAAAATCTTTGGAGATTATTGCTCATCTTGATAATCTCCAGATGCGACTCAAGGAAGGAGGTCTAATTTCTAGGGTGAATGAATTCCTTGAAAGAAAATTCAAGAGCCAAAGGGATTATTGGCAGAGGAAAGGGACAACACTGAGGTAACAGTATTCTCTAACCTTACTAGATTGATCTTTCTTATATTTGTTGACTTTTTTCATATCAAATTTACTGTTGTCCTTCATCATTCGTGTTTACCTCTTGTGATCTTCGGATTTCTTGAGAGGAAGTTGAAGCATGCTGAAGATACGTGGTATCTGATTGGAGGTTATCACGTATAGCTGCCGGGTATGCAAACCCACGAAACGGGAGTGTGTCCATGGGAACTATATACTGCGATGTACGGAGGAGTAACCAGTGAGTTGTCACATATTTATGCCAACACCGACTGTAATGCATAAGTAGACCTGTGAGTCTCTAGCTGAAAAGTGGTCGAGAAGGTGATGTTAGACGTATACCGACTTCCGTGTGATTTCGGACAACGTATTGGAGTGTGGATTTTATGTTTAGGTTTAGGTGGTTTGAGATTAGGTTTAGATAGAGTCTTAGGTTTAGGTTTAGGTTTAGGTTAGATTGTTTGATTGTCATGTCTCTCGAGAATAACTCGGAAGATTCTTGTGTGTAGATTGTTTGAGTCGTGTCTCTTGGGATTTAGCTAAGGAGATACTTGTGTGTGTTTGATTGTCATATCTCTCGAGAATAGCTCGGGAGATTCTTGCGTGTAAATTGTGTGTTTACTTTTAGCTTACGCTTGTGTGTTTGATTGTTGAATGACTAAAGTTTGTTTTGCAGGTTTAGTTTATTCCATGATTGCTTGTTTGATTGTTTATCCAGCCTTACGAGTTACATTAGTTTCTCATAACCGTTTGTTCGTTTTGCAGGATTAGTTAGTTAGGAATTGGAGCACTAGAAACCGGATTTGTTTTCGCTGTATTTGCAAAGAGTTGTTGTTTTATTTGAAAGTAGTATTTTGAAAATAGGATCCGAACTATATCCGTTTTTTCTATTGGTTTAAATATTATAGTAAGTAATAAAGCGATTGATTTGTTTTTCTTTAAAAAGCGTTCAAGCAGGGCACTGGTTAATTGGTCTTGTTTTGACCGACGCAACAGGCAACTATGGGTGGATGGTGGCAAAGCCAAAATTCGTGATCGAACGGTAAGGGATGATCGAGGAAAAGTATGTAACCGATCCTTAATCGTTCCCGTAGCCACTTCTCAGAACGCTCTGTGGCTTGTCCGGCTGTAGAGCGGTCCGGGGGCACTACAAATGTGGTGCTATAAAAAAAAAGATACCTTACCGTATAGGGGACTCCAGTTTGTTGTTTGCCAAGGATGCACACATTACTTAGATCTGTTCTGGGTTGTAGTTGATTAACTGGAGATATCATGATGAATTATATTATCTTGTGAAACATTTATCAATATATATTGTGCACCTGCACATTTAGCAATATAGATGGGCCACACTTTATGAATTTTCTTTTGGCCAATTTTTTATTAGGTTGTTCTCTTGAGAACACATTTTATATTCCCAGGATGTGGCAAAATCGTTGATGAATGGCCTTGATGATTCGACGAATACAGAGCTGGAGAATTGTCAAGGGAATGAAGCTTATGAAGACGAAATTTCTTCATTCCTTAGGAAGATGGCAGAAGGGGTCAGGCTTAGAAACAAAATCCTCGAAAATAACTTTCAGGGTTTCTCAAACGCAAAACATAACAGCAGCTAGGGCTGATGTGATCAATGTCGTGGATCATAATGAACCCCTGAAAGAACAGGTGAAGAATGCGGAAGATATTGTTCGCAAACAGGAGACCACTATATCTGCATTACAAAAATATTTGTCATCTTTGATGTCTGCATGTGGTGTAGCTACCAGAGAATTGCAGTTGGAAGTGAAAAATGACCTCTTAGAGCTGGTTCAGTTCCAAGAAAATGAAAACGGTTGTGAGAATGAATCAACTGAAGACCCGCTATTGGTGCAAGAGCGAGGTCATGAAAAAGAGGCTGAACTTTCTACATTACCTAATAAACTATTGGTGCAAGGTCGAGGTAATATTTTTCTTTTGTTCTCTCCTTTCTATAAAACTTGTTAACATGTCTACAACTTTACTAAAATGTCATGTGTTGTTGCTTTGAGTTACAGAAGCAAAGGAAAATCTAATTCCAGCTTCTGATACGCGTGCCCTTTTTGACAAGATAAATGGTATTGAGGCGCCTTGAGTAGATGCAGTCAATGAATTAGATCAACGGAGTCCATATGATTTAAAGAAGCTATTTGCGATTGTTGATAGTGTTACTGAGAAGCAGCAACAGATAGAAGTCTTATCATATGGACAAAAAGAGCTCAATTCTACCTTGGCAGGAAAGGATCGTGAAATTCAAGGTTTGAAGGAGGCAGTCGAAGCAACTGAGCTTAAGTTAGTGAAGGCAAAGACCGAATTGTCCAAGCTAATATATGGCTTGGAAATATTGCTTGTTATATTGGCGGGAAATGATCATGTTGTAGACCCAAACTTCTCCGAGTCAAGGGCACTCTTACAAGCACTAGAGAGAAATATAACTTCCCTTCTCCTAGAATCAGAGAGTTCTAAATCAAGGGCCCAAGAATTTGGGGCCGTCGGGGTGTAGCCACATGGAAACTTTCATTTAAGTCCGTAGCCACAAGGGTTTTTAAAAACAATGTTTAGCCACACGAAAAGTTTGTTTTCAAGTTATAGCCACATAAACGTGAATCTTCCGTTGACTTTGACGGTTCCGTTAAGCAGATTGCCTTAACCACTAACATAAGCATTTTCTGAACCGAAATCTAATTTTCAATATTTTAATTTGGCTAGAAATAAGGGGCCGTCGGGGTGTAGCCACATGGAAACTTTTATTTAAGTCTGTAGCCACAAGGGTTTTTAAAAACAATGTTCAGCCACACGAAAAGTTTCCATTGTTTTTATAACTCGATAAAATCACCACGATTACTGACAGCAAGGCACCAAATCACTGCATGATGTCCTTCAAGCGTAAAAAATAGCTCGAATTTGTCGGCATCCCAATACTTCACAAGGCGGTATTTCCCAATGCTGAACAGATAATGGGTATTTCAAACAAACTTTACACCCAAGACACTGTAAAACAAAGTCATGTGTCACTTAAGCACCACAATTTTTTACAGAAGAAATGCTTCTTCCGTTTCTTTCTTCCTCCTCTCTCCTTCTCCGCCTCTTTTCTCCGATCATGTTCCATGATCCATTCTCCTTCATATCTTTTCCTAATTAAGATCCATCCATCGACGGTGAAACTTTTCAGATCAATCATTACAGAAAAAAATTTTAAAACCCTGAGAACCAGTTACAATCAACTCTCCATCCGATGAGATGTCAATGGACATCACAGGCAACTTGTAACCATATAATGAGAGGTAGAATTTTTAGAGAATCCATGTAGAAAACCTGAAACCAATATAAGGTAAGCAAGTTGGTGTTATATAAGTAAAACAAAATGCTATAAGAGAGATAGGAATGTGGTTAAAGTATCATTTGATGACATGATTTAAATCATTGGTTTCTGTTTAGGTAGACCATAAACTGACTTAAATGAAAATTAGACCATAAACAGAATTAAATCATTGGTTTCTGGTTTCTTTTAAAAACTCTTGTGGCTCCAGACTTAAATGAAAGTTTCCATGTGGCTATACCTCAATGACTCCTTTTTTCTAACCCAAATTAAAACATTGAAAATTAGATTTTGGTTTAGAAAACGCTTTTGTTAGTGGTTAAGGCAATCTGCTTAACAGAACCGTCAAAGTCAACGGAAAATCCACGTTTATGTGGCTAAATCTCAAAAACAAACTTTTCGTGTGGCTAAACATTATTTTTAAAAACCCTTGTGGTTACAGACTTAAATGAAAGTTTCCATGTGGCTACACCCCGACGGCCCCAATAATTTGGTCTAAAGTTGGCTGGTAGTGAAAAACTTGTGGATAAATTATCATCAAAAGTCAAAGAATTTGAAGATAAACTTCAAAGCCTGATATCATTCACGAATGGAGCATATTCGAACTGTCGAGAGCACCTTCTACCTCAGAGACTGAAGATAAGGTGATATTTTATCTTGTGCTTTTTCAGCTTATTCCTCGACCCTTGTCTTGTTTACTCTATCGACAGCTAAGTTATGACCTTAAAACTATAAAATGTAGCCTGTTATTTTTTTTATTGGTGATATCTCTTGCTATGTTTTGATCTCCAAGTTTGGGCTGTGCTCAGGGCGCCTTGGGGATAAAATCAATATCACATGTGCCAACAGCACCGCAAGTGAGAACAGTGAGGAAGGGATAAACGGATCATCTTTCAATCAACATAGATTCAGATTCCGAGCATCCGATAAACCACAACGAAACAGATGAAGATAAAGGTCAGGACTCAGGCATCTTCTATCTCGGTTATTGGTTAGACTATGACACGTGCCTCTCAACATGTCTAGTCTGATTCCAACGCATGGTAAGATGATAGCAGATCGAGTTGATGGTATATGGTAAATACTGGCTTAATATCAAAGTGATCTGAAAGGGCTCCCAAATTGTTTAATCTTATTGAGCGCCGGGTTTGATTTCTTCAATGCAGGGTTTCGTTTCAGGGGGAAGAGTATTAATGAGCCGTCATCAAGCAAGGCTTGGCCTTATGGTATACAGTCTGTTATTGCATCAGTGGCTCGTAGCTTCCATCTTGTAACAAGACAGGTGACTCTTATTAGGTCTCTCACATGAAACTATACACAAAAGAAACACATAAATTATTCTCTCTTTCTCCTTTCTCTCTTCTCTATTCTTCCCATTCTTTGTCGATCCATAAGCAGAGAATGATAGGTGTCGTCTTGTACATATTATCCTGAATAATGTCTCGATTATCTGCGAGCTTTTGCATCTTACTTCTTTCAGTTTCTTAGTCCTAGGATATTCAAAATGGAGCAGTACGTTATTATAGTTGGGTTTGTTTGTCTCCAAATATTTTCGGAAAACATTTGTTCCATAACTTAACAAGGTTTTGAATCACTGTAAAAAGCTTGTAAAAATGCTCTCTAATGTGATGATGCTATGATCTAAGGAGATCTTTTTCACTTCAAGAGTTTTGAGAGAGAGATAAACTCAAAGGCAAACCTACCACAAAGTCAAAAGAGTTTAATTATTAATTATTGTCCTTTGATATATTAGTATTTTGTCCCATATTAACTAGTATTTTCATATTGTTTTCGAGTCTTTTCTAGTTCTTTTTGTGTCTTTTCAGGTATTTTGAGGCTCTGGAGCATGGATTGAAGATATTGGAAGACATTGGAGCAAAAGAAGCAATTTTGAGCCAAAAGTCGATTTTTCGCCGTGGGAGCACCTGCTCCGGACCTGGGAGCACCTGCTCCCTCCTATTTAACCTAGACATATTTTAATTAATTTTAGAGAATAAAAATAGGCCCAGCCGCCTATAGAGATCGACACTTTTTCATTCTGTTCTGTTCGACGCTTTGTTTTACGTTATTTTTGGTTCTAAGACACCACCATTTTGTTCTTCTACTTTGGATTTGTACTACTCAGCTTTGGATTTCTATCCTCCCATTATCGATCAGACCACAACTCTGTTTGAGAATTTTTCCTGAACCTTATTCTCTTTAATAAAATCATGAATTCATCTCATTGCTTTGTTGTGTTTGATTTTGCTATGTGTGAGTAGATCCTTAGCTAGGTTAAGGTTTTCAATGGTGATTTAGGATGTTAATGGCTGAGCACAAATAGGAATGGAATTTATATGTCTTCGCCAATAGGGGTTCGTAATGCTTAGATTAGCTTGATCACCTAGTCTATGATTTTAGGTTAAATTTATTCACGAGAGTGCTCTAGGTTGCTAGATAAATCATTGGTGAGCAATTGGTGTGCAACCAGCGAGAGTTGATTGTTGCGATTGATTGTGAACAGATTGAACCCGCTTGTTAATGCTTATCGTCTTCGCTAGGTCCAGACGAGAGTTTCGGTATCTAGATTGTTAGATAAAGTTGTCGATACATCACGAGAGTGGAGCGACATTTATTTATGTTTGAGTTCTAGAGCGGTAGTTAGTTAGCCCTGAATAGTTGCTCAGCCTTGTCTCCGAATCACCGGCGAAACGCCTTAACCTAGTGCTTTTTATTAATTGTTTTACATCGATTTATTTTATTTGTTGCTGTTCCAAAAATTACACAACCAACATTATTGTCTTAGCTTTAAGTTAAAATCTATAATTTCATAGTGTAACCTTGGTTTCTGTGGATTCGATACCCCATATACTACTGCGTTTGTCTGTGCACTTGCAGAAAATATTTTGGGTTAAAACTCGACATATCATCCTTCCAAAACTTGAATATCTTTTTTGAAAATTGTAGGCCCGTGAGTCCGTGACCAAATGAGCCACGCGTATCGGCTTATATACAAGTATTTTGCCATAAACGATTCGATCGAAACCTTCTTCCGGTCATCTTCCCCTATGAGCCAGAGGCTAATATGTATTCGGGAAACCTAATCAAAAATGTCACATGTATGTGAAATGACTATTTCACTCTTAATAAAATAAAATAAACTCAAAAAATAAGGTTATATAGATATAATTGTAAGTGATACACACGGTGGGACAGTGGTACCATGATTCTTCCCGTTATCACTACATCTTTCTTTGCTTTTCTTCTCTCTGGCAGTTTCAGATTCTACAGTAAACGAGGTCAGTGATTTTGATTTATCCATGTCAATCTCCCGACTGCTTATCTGATGTTTGATTGGAGAAGATATGCGACCTAACTGCGATTTGTTTTCCTCCCAGCTGAATTGATTTCTTAGGTTGAATAACAAAGAAATACGAGATGGTGAAAGTGTCTGTGTTGTGGGACATCAACAGGTGTCCGGTTCCCCTTGGGTATGATCCTCGTCTGGTAGGTCCGAGAATAGTGTCGGCGTTGAAGGACGCATGCTTCACCGGTCCTGTCACCATCACTGCCTTTGGCAACCTAGAAGACACCCCTGGTGACGTCCATGCCCGTCTTACGCCCATGGCAACATGGGCATTTGTCATGGACCCATGCAAAAAAGAAAAAATTCTTAAAGAAAAAAGGCCCATAAATTTTTTTTTTTAAAAATTTATATTATTGGTCCATACAAAAAAAATTGTACAAAGAAAAATGCCACAAAACAAGAATTTTTTTTGTTAAAAGGCCTTAGCAAAATAAATTTGCCTAAGACCCTAAAACATTTTAAGACTAGCCTTGTGACGTCGTGCGAGATATCTATTCCACTGGAATCGCTCTTAAACACATCCCCTGCGACGGTTAAATCTTCTTCTTATATTAGAGTTGCTAATTCCTTTACCCCGAAACAGGTTTTCAAACTGAAACGGATTTGTTTGAGGTGACACGCGTAATAACCCAACTCCGGCTGGTTTAATGCTCATTTGCGGTCCTGCTCAACTGGAACGCTTAGCTCGTACTCTTTACGACATAAAATCTCGGGGGGGGGGGGGGGTACGTTATTGTTCTGGCATATCCTCAACGAAAATGAAGCCTAGACTGGCTCTGGAAAAGCTTCCTGACAGTTGTCAATACAAACTGGCTCTGGGAAACCTTTCTGGAAGGTGTTTAATTTGTCCTCTCTCTCTGAAATAGCCAGCAAAGATGTTTCTGAACTAGTTTAGATTTTTTTTTCAGGGTCTGCGGATAATAAGCAGGAGGTACTTGAGGAGAAGTGCAGTGAAGCGGGTGAATCTGACTGGTTTTGCACACTATGCGATTTTGCTGGCCAAAGCTTTGAAAATTTCACCCTGCATCTCAAGAGTGAAGACCATGCAATGAAAGTAAGCATCGTTGCCTCCTCGCTGCTTCTAAACATTTTGTCATTTTCTTACCACTTATGTTTGTCAAGCAGGAGTCTGAGCCTCCAAAGACACCCCCTGTGAAGAGTCAACCAAAGGCAAGTTTTAATTGTTGAGATTTCTAATTTTTTGTTTTTTTCTGAGTTTCATTGAATCTAGAACACCTACGGTTGCGTTAACTAGACTCCAAATGCGAAATAGAAAGCGTGGTGTTTTTATTTACTGATGACTTTGGTTGATGCTAAATCATTGAAGAAAACGGCGGTGTATTGGCACATCAACAGCTGTCCGGTTCCCCCTGGTTATCCTCCTCGTCAGGTCCGTCCGAGAATAGTTTCGGCGTTGAAGAATTCAGGCTACTCTGGTCCTCTCACCATCACTGCTGTTTGTAACCTAGAACACACCCCTGATAAGCTCCTGCAAGACCTCTCTTTCACTGGAATCGCTCTTAGACACGTCCACCTCGGTTAGTCTTTCTCTATCTCTTTCTATAACTTTAGAACAAGTAATGGATTTTCGTTTGTTTGTTAGGGTTTAGATTCAACGATGCTTTCCTTTCCTGAAACAGGATTTCAAAATGCTTTGTTTGAGTGGAAAAGCTGCAATCCACCTCCGGCTACTTTAATGCTCATATGCAGTCATCAACAACTTGAATTCTTATCTCGTACTCTTTACTACATACACAATCGTGGATACACCATTCTTCTGGCATATCCTCAACGACCACAAGGTTCAGACTGGCTCTGGAAAAGCTTCCTGTCAGTTAGTTGCTTCTAAAGATTGGCTCTGGCATAACTTACTGGAAGGTTTTTGTCATCTCTCAAATGGTGCATTGTTGAAATTAACCAGCTAAGCTGTTTCTGAACTAGTTAGTTTTTTTCTTTTCTTTCTTTCTTTCAGTGGATAATAAAACAAGGACAGGAAGACACGTTCTTCAGGAGAAGTGCTGTGAAACAGGAGATTGGTTTTGCACTGTATGCGATTTTGCTGGCGGAAGCTTTAGAAATTTCATCACGCATCTCAAGAGTGAAGAACATGCACAGGAAGTGAGCATCGTTGCCTCCTTATTGCGATCTAAATGTTGTATCAGTACATTTGTCATTTGTCATTTGTCATTTCTCACTTGCTAGTTATATTTTTTACTTTCAAAGACATTATCTCTGATTTTCACTGGATGTGCATTTTGGTTTTCAAGCAGGAGTCGGGCATGGTGCCTCGTCCTGTAAAGAAACCTTTGCCTCTAAACACAACCCCTGATAATTCGAGTCAAGCAAAGGCAAGTTTCATTAATATGAGATTTCTAATTTTTTTCTGAGTTCTGGTGAATCTGAAACCTACAATTGCGATCAACTAGACTCCAAATGTGTAGTATGGTTTTGATTTACTGACTTTTGTTTATGCTAAAACATTGAAGAAAACGTCGGTGTTGTGGGACATCAACAGCTGTTCGGTTCCCTGTGGTTATTATCCTCGTCTGGTCGGTCTGAGAATAGTATCGGCTCCTGCTGTTGGCAACCTAGAATACACCCCTGATAAGCTCCTGCAAGAGCTCTCTTCCACTGTAATCGCTCTTAGACATGACCTCTGTGGTTATTCTTCTTAAATCTCTTTCTATAATTTTAGTACACGGAATGGATTATTTTTTTTGTTAGGGTTTAGATTCAACGTTGCTTTCCTTTACTGAAACAGACTTTGAAACGGATTTGTTTGCGTGGGTATTGCAAAATCCACCTCCAGCTACTTTAATGCTCAGATGCGTTCATGAACAACTGGAACTCTTATCTCGTAGTGTTTACGAGATACACCCTAAGGGGTACACCATTCTTCTGGCATATCCTCAACTCGCACATGTTTCAGACAGCCTCTCAAAAAACTTCCTGACAGTGTCTTCTAAAGAGTGGCTCTGGGAAACCTTACTGGAAGGTGTTTGTCCTCTCTCACACATTACAGTGTTGAAATAACCAGCAAAGCTGTTTCTGAACTAGTATGTGTTTTTTTTTTCTTTCAATGGATTCAGGGCTTGTGATTAATAAGCGAATGACAAGAAGACAGGTTCTTCTTCAGGAGAATTGCAGTGAAACTGGAGACACGTTTTGCAGAGTATGCGATTTTGCTGGCGAAAGCTTTGAAAGTTTCATCACGCATCTCAAGAGTGAAGAACATGCACAGGAAGTAAGCATCGTTGCCTCCTCTCTACTCTTTAAGTATTTTATGAATACATTTGTCTTACCACAAAAGTTTCCCTTTCTCACTTGTTAATTATGTTTTTTCCTTTAAAAGAAAATATCTTTTGATGTGCAATTTGGTTTTCAAGCAGGAGTTGGACTTGGTATATTTGCCTTTAAAGAAACCCCCTTCTACTTCTACCATGGTGAAGAGTCAACAATTCCGTTCAAGTAGACATCATTTTGATTTACTGACTTTGGTTGATGCTAAAACACTGAAGAAAAATGGCAAGAAGAGGGAGATTGAACAAGTAGTTGAAGAAGAGGAGCACCGAATAAGCATCCAGAGGAAGACGTGAACAAGACGAGGAAGAGGAAGAGGAGTACATGGCTTTTGGGGTGTCGTTCTTCTCTGAGGCATTCCATATGATTAATGTTTTGTTTTTACTTGTAGCGAGAAACGTTGGGTTAACTATTATTAGTACATTTGCGTATTTACCAATCTCGTTTTTAATTTTAAGTTATAAAAAAAAAAATACTCTTATCGACATCTTTTTATATTCGTTCTCGATGCCTTGTAATTCAAGAGTCAAGAACTATATGATAATCGGATGTTTTTTTTTCTCAAAAAACAAAACGATGTCGCTGTAAATTAGGTATTTTTTTCTATGTACGACGTCATTTTAACTCAATATCTTCTTTCTCTCAAGCGAGAGTACCAACGAGCACAAGTGAGAAACCCAAATCGAACCATGGATTTTATCCGAGAAAGAAAAATCATAAAAAATTAAACCGGTTACTACAGCGGATTGCGTTTCAATCGGTTCAACCGTCTGGTTTTTCAAAACGAACCTAATAAGTGCCAAAACCTAAATTAGAAGAACTGTAAGATGTTTTTGCAGAAGAATTAGGACACGAACGAGCACATCATCTCTTCAAGCTACTGTTCTAAATCGAGCTCCATCTGAACTATTTCTGCTGTTCAAATTTCTTCCTCGCTTCGGATAATTTTCGCACTACATTGAAGTAATCTCGTTGAATTTCTGGGGATGCCATCAATGGCGCAAGGAGGACTCAATAGCTCTGTACAAAACAATAAGCCGAACCCTAAATCTCCAACTGCTTCTCTCTTCAGGTTTGTCTCTTACTTTCTACGATTTACCATATCTTCTGATATGATTCCCAGAAAAAAAAGATTGAATTTTTGATAAAGAATTTGTGAATATTTGACTTATCACAGCATTAGGCAAAAGATAGCACAACATAGAAAGTCTCTTCCTATTGCTTCAGGTACGAGTTATATATATTTGGTTCTCTTCTTTTTCCAAACTTGTGTTGATATTTTCATAGCTGTGGAGACTAATTTCTGATTGGTCTTAATCCAGTGGAGAAGCGTCTGATTGAAGAATTTCAAAAAAATGATATTTTGATCATTGTTGGTGAAACCGGTAGTGGGAAAACTACTCGTAAGTTGTTTATTAACTCATTGCATATTCACAAGTACTTGGATTGGAATTAGTCAATTGATTTTGATCATATGTTTGTTTTTTTCTCACATGAAGAATTGCCTCAGTTTCTATACAATGCTGGATTCTGTCGAGAGGGAAAGATGGTAGGGATAACACAGCCAAGGCGTATTGCTGCTGTGACTGTTGCTAAAAGAGTAGCTGAGGAATGTGATGTTGAGTTAGGCCAACGAGTTGGCTATTCCATTAGATTTGATGATACTACTTCTACCTCAACGAGGTTGAAATACATGACAGATGGATTATTGTTGAGGTAAACAAAACCATAACTATATTGTAGCTTAGTTTTAAGAGATGTGTGTAAATCTAACAAATATTAAACCTTTTTTTGTTAAAAATTTCAGAGAAGCGCTTTTGGATCCGCATCTTTCTAGATATTCAGTAATTATCGTTGATGAAGCCCATGAGAGGACTGTTCATACCGATGTTCTGTTAGCCTTGTTGAAAAAAGTACAACGGGCTCGGTTAAAGCCTGTTGGTGAGAATGGTCCTCAGCAGAATAGTGTGTTAAGAGGTTGTCAAGGCAGAAAAATATCTCCGTTGAAGCTGATTATTATGTCTGCTAGTTTGGATGCACGCGTTTTCTCTGAGTATTTTGGTGGTGCCAAAGCTGTTCATGTGGAAGGGAGACAACATCCTGTTGATATTCTTTACACTGCTCATCCTGAATCAGATTATATAGATGCAGCTTTGGTCACCATATTTCAGGTTATTTGATTTTGTCACCTCTTATCAGCATTTTGTGGTATGGAAAAGTTTGATTTTGTCTGATTTTTGAATTTAATTCTTTTAGATTCATTTGGAGGAGAAGGTAGGTGACATACTTGTTTTCCTCACTGGGCAAGATGAGATTGAATCTGTTGAGAGACTTGTCCAAGAAAGACTTCAGCATTTACCTGAAGACAAACGTAAGCTACTGCCACTTACTATCTTTTCTGCTCTTCCATCAGAGCAGCAGATGCAAGCTTTTGCGCCAGCTCCTACTGGTTTTCGTAAGGTTAGAGTTGCGTATGTTTGGAGATTTGGTTGTCAATTGTGTTGAGATGATGGTAAAACCAATTTTGAGGGTATTTGCACAATTTTAGGTGATTTTGGCGACAAATATAGCAGAGACATCGATTACAATTCCTGGAATAAGATATGTTATAGACCCTGGTTTTGTTAAGGCAAGAAGCTATAATCCAAGCAAAGGCATGGAGTCACTTGATGTTGTTCCAGCATCTAAAGCACAGACCCTTCAAAGAAGGTACCATGTTCTACATTCATTTTTTCTCTTCATTCAAGTTTGGACTTTTACCTGCAATTATATTTGGTTTCTTTGGCTTTTACTTTAGTGGACGAGCAGGACGCGAGGGTCCTGGGAAGTGCTTTCGTCTTTATCCAGAGAGGGAATTTGAGAAACTGGAAGATTCAACCAAGCCAGAGATCAAGAGATGCAATCTCTCAAATGTCATTTTGCAGCTGAAGGCTCTGGGAATTGATGATATAATTGGATTTGATTTTATAGATAAACCTTCAAGGTACTTCCTTTTTGTTGTGGATATCTCTCTCATTTTCTTATACTGAGAATATTGGTGAGTTGGTTTGTTGGTTACCATAACTTGAGTCTTTTAGGGAAATGTGACTCATAGCTAAAGTGTTTATTTTCAAATGTTACACAGGGGTTCAATAGTAAAAGCATTGGAAGAGTTGCGTTTGCTTGGTGCCTTGACGGATGAATGTAAACTAGAGAATCCCGTGGGATACCAAATGTCACGTCTCCCATTGGATCCTGTCTACTCTAGAGCTCTTATTTTGGCCAATCAAATGAACTGTCTAGAGGAAATGCTGATCACTGTTGCAGTGCTCACTGTGGAGTCCATATTTTATGATCCTCGTGAGAAGAGAGAAGAGGTGAGTATATACCAAAAGGACCAGGGAGATATTCACATTTTCCGTTATACTAACAGTTGACTAAAGCAGTTGTTTTTAATTCTTTGTTTTTTCAGGCAAGAGCCTTGAGAAACCACTTTGCTAGCGTTGAAGGGGATCACCTAACTTATCTTAGTGTTTATCGGGAGTCGGATGAGTTCTTGGAAAAGAGAAAAGTAGCCGGCAGTGAAAACAAAATCGATAAAATTATGAAAAAATGGTGCAAGGACAATTTTGTTAATAGCCGCTCTTTAAAGCATGCTCGTGACACATATAGGTTGGTCATGCCTTCTTCTTAGATGACTTCAGTTGATTTTATTATGCCTTATGATGAATTATGATATATTCACACAAATGCTTGTTGCAGGCAAATTCGTGAACATGTTGAACAGATGGGTTTTACTGTGTCTTCATGTGGAAATGACATGCTTGAGTTTCGTAGATGTCTCGCTGCATCGTTTTTCCTTAAAGCAGCACAGAGACAATTGGACGGGACATACAGGTATTTACGTTCATTTCTTGGTTCATTTATGAATTTAACATGTATTTACGTTCTTTTGCTCACAACAAAAGTTTCATTGTCATCGATTGACTTTGACAGGGCTTTGGAAAGTGGTGAGATTGTCCACATCCACCCAACTTCTGTTTTATTCCGTTCGAAACCCGAATGTGTTATCTTCAACGAGCTCATGCAAACCAGCAAGAAGTACATCAAGAACCTCACAATAATTGATCCCTTATGGTTGACTGAGTTGGCTCCTCATCATTACAAATCGGCAGAGCCAGTTTAACTTGTCCCAGGTAAAACACAACCGATATCACTATTTTGAACTTTTAACATGGCATAGAGAGAAGATTTGCATCCTTATTTCCTCCATTCCTAGAGACGAAATGTTGCAGACTTAAGCATCTAAAATGAATAAGAAAGCAAAATCCTTGTTCTTTTTTTATTTCATCATTTCTCTCTCTCTGATGAAGATGGAACACTGATAACACTGGAGACTGATTGATGCTAAGCATTTAAGAAAACTCGTTCGATTGAAAGAAGATGACTTTTGTGGCTGAGGTTAGCATTAATTTAGAGGAAACATAATATATGCTCTTTTATAGGCTGGAGACACCCTAACATTTCAGGGAAGATAGGTGTGTTTATTCTTGTATCTTGTAATAGATAAAATAAACCTTTTGTTTGGCTTTGGCCTGTACTTGACTCGTCTTGAAAGTCAAAAGAATGTGGTCTCCATGTTCCTCCCCTACACACCTGTCTCTCCGTCTTAGCAACCAAATTTGTTTACACTTAAATCATTTATAATATAGTTATATTACGTGTCAAAAATACAAATATTCCACAACTTTGAGCATAGTTATTCTCACATATATTCCTCAATACCAGTCAGATTTAGTCAAATAGTTAATGCTTTTGAAGTACTTAACGTCTAATGCAGAGACCTTTGTCACGACGTGAAGGTCTCAACTATTGTTTTTAACAACCAACGAGGCAAGCACGAACATCGGAACATGTAGTATCTATAAACATTCTCTTCTTGGGCTTGTGGAGAAACTAACACAAAGCAAATTCAAAAAAAAAATGGGGAACTCATTCACATGCATATCTCACGAGCAAGAACAACGTCCCAAGAAATCCTCCGGTGAAGGAGGAAATAACTCCGGGAAACACAAATACGTGCGTCGTCTTTCGCTGATGCCTTCATTTAGAAAACGGACGCTACTTCCTTCGCTCTCTTGCTCTGGATCATCCTCCACTTCATCTTCCAAGAAAGTTGGGATCAAAGCTAAGAAGAAGATAAGAGAGAGACATCATCAAGATGGACACGACAAAGACTCTCATATTCAAGAGCAAACCTTAGCAGCCACTAATCTCCTCTTTAACCAAACTCCTCGTAACAGCAACTCTGTTGTTCCTCCTAGTTTCAGACGTTCCACTTCTGTTGTCTATCCCTCGACTCATCCCTCTGGCACCAGCTCAGGACCTGTTTCCGCGGTCCAGACTCCTAAGAAGTCAACCGTTGGATTTGTAAGATGCTCTAGCTCTAGACAAAGGTCTAGTACCGATCCCATGATCAAGCCTAACCAGCTCGTAGACAAGGCAATCACTTCGCTTTATAGAAAACTATAGATTGTTTCTTTGCATTTTTATACGTTAAAAAATATGATATTTATTTTTTTCATATTAAGCAACAATTTTTAGTGTTTTAAACAAATTAGCTTGTTAGTTAAAAATGCAAATAAAATGGAAACTCCGTTAGCATTTACAGTTTACAAAATGTTTTATGTTAGTTAAGTAAAAATATGAATATCGTTTTATTTGAAAAGAAAATTTATTTTCACATGTGAATGCTAGCAAAACATTGGCCTTTGAGCTTATCTATGTTGTGACATGTGTATGTGTAACAGGAGCTAAATAAGGTGGAAGGTTCGGAGACGAAGCGGTTCGTGCTGGTTCATGGTGGAGGATTCGGGGCTTGGTGTTGGTACAAAACCATAACTCTGTTAGAGAAACATGGTTTCCAAGTCGATGCCGTTGACTTGACCGGTTCAGGTGTTAGCTCTTTTGACACCAACAACATCACCAGCCTCGCTCACTACTCCAAGCCTCTCCTCCACTTCTTCGAATCCCTCAAACCCACTGAGAAGGTTCCAACTTTGTCTTATAAACCAATATTTTTCAAGTGTTAATGATGAAAATTACAATCATTAGATGGTAATGTTTTAAGAGTATAATTAATTACAGGTGATTTTGGTGGGGCATGATTTTGGAGGGGCTTGTATGTCGTATGCGATGGAGATGTTTCCTACTAAGATCTCCAAAGCTATCTTTATCTCTGCTGCTATGTTAGCCAATGGCCAAAGCACTCTTGATCTCTTTAATCAACAGGTACCTTTTCACTTAGGATTAGTTAGGTAGCTAGATAGCGTAATTCTTTTTGTCTTATGCTTATAATTCGTTTTTAATTGCATGCATGTGGTTTATGTAATTTTTTCAGCTGGGGTCAAATGATCTGATGCAACAAGCCCAAATCTTTCTGTACGCCAACGGCAAAAAGAATCCTCCAACTGCTGTTGATTTTGATAGATCTTTGCTTAGAGACTTTCTCTTTAATCAAAGCCCTCCAAAGGTTACATTTTAAACCGAACCATTCTTGTACCGATACAATTCGATTTGATTACTGAACTAAATTTTTTTGTGTATAGGACCACGCATTGGCTTCGGTATCCATGAGACCGATTCCGTTTGCACCGGTCGGCGAAAAGCTTCACGTGTCAGACAAAAACTACGGCTCTATTCGACGGTTCTACATCAAAACCATGGAAGATTACGCTGTACCGGTTCCTCTCCAGGAGGCGATGATTAAACTGAACCCACCAGAACAAGTTTTTCAGCTAAAAGGCTCTGATCATGCACCCTTCTTCTCTCGGCCTCAGTCCTTGAACCGAATCCTTGTGGAGATAGCTCAAATACCGTTCAAGAAATCTTCGTGATATCAATTTTATGTTTTCGGTTATTTATTTATTTATTTTTAAACCGGATACAAGTAAACCAAACCGGTTATAGGATTCCGTTATTTAGAGATTGTTTTTGTTTTTGAAAATTGCTCTGACCAGTGAGCAGAACAAAACCCAATTTGGGACCTTTGTTCTTAATTTCATGGTTACTCCCATTTAATTTTGGTATTTTTCTCGAATAACAAAATAATCTATCTGGTAAATCATCTTTACTGTTTAGATTATAGCCGGTTCCGGAATGGGTTTTGAGGCATCGTCACAATGGTTTGCTTCGCTCTTGCCGGATTTGAAGTCTAGGATTAAGATATTTGTGAAGTATTCTGGATTCGCTATAGGAGGTTTTGTTAGCTGCTAATGGACGCATTTCATCCGCTGTGGTTAGTTTTGATCATTTGGGTTTTGGAGAGTTCTATTAGCAAGTCTAAATTGTTAGAATGTTAGTTTTGAGTCTTTGATTATTCGTTTCGCTTTAGTTTCCCTGTTTTCATAGGGGTTTGCTTCCCTCTTTTGGGTTTTGTCTTCGGGGATATCTAGTTATTCCGCCGGCTTTTGTAATTCCACCATGTATCCTTCTTCGATGCTTAATAAAATTTAGACGACAAACAAAAAATCATCTTTACTGTTTAATAACTGGATTAACCAGCAGTGTTTATTTGAGTCACATATGAATATAAAGCTGATTAAGAATCACACAAATCTTATTATCACCCTCAGAAGTCGCAACCAACAAGATCTATTTAGCAGGTTCATTGACATTTTCAATTCAGAAGCAATAAGCAATACAGCAGATCCTAATATTGCCATGAACTTGAGAGAAGATCCATTAACAATGCAGAGGATAAAAAATCTGCAAGGATGTGGCTTTCACCAGTGTACTCTAGAGTTATAGCTACCAAACTTTTAGGAATTGGGGTTTCAACCAAAAACAGATTATTATAAGTTTAGATATTCACATGGCTCTATAAAAATTCCAGCAGTGTCTCATACACATACTAATAGAACCAGAACCATCAAGGAAGATATTTTTGGCTGATAGGGATACAAAATATAATTAGAGATTCAAAATGCTATAGATATAATATAGACTTCGCAAGCTTATTGGTGCAACGTTGAGAGGAGTAAGGTCAAAAGGGGCGATACGATAACAGCAAAAACCAAACCATCCATTAATCATATCATTAATTTGTGTATTGAAACATTGAAGGTGAAAAAATAATATCGATCTATCATATCTGTTATTTCAAAATCTATAATGGGGAGCTCTCGTGGAAATTTAATTCCCCAGTAATTCAATATTTCAGAGCAGAGCATCTCAAGGCAAAGAAAGAGACTAGTTCTTGCGAGAGAACAAGACACTAACCGCTACAGAGATGGTGACAATGGAGACAGGAACAAGCCAATACTGCTTTGTCAAGTCAACAAGCTTCTGAACAGAGTCTTTTGGCTGCTCCTTCTTGTAAATCTTAAGCTCTGGTATTGTAGGTACAGAAGATTCGTCAAGCTCTCCTATAAAATACTTCTCCATGAGTTCCCTAGCGTCTTTGCTGTGCCCTGCATCTTCGAATTCATCCGTTGCATCTTTGCCTTGAAGAAACAACAACACATTTACTTGGATTAGAGACAACAACAGATCAGTGATAAGCAAAGACGGGGAAGAAGAAGAAGAAGAAGTTACCAGTGGCAGCAAGAAGCACATCATCTCCTCCAGGGTGCTCATCCATATACGAAGTTACGTCATAGACCTGTAAGTGTTCATCAATGTTAAGCAAAGATAATAAATTTTCTCAAAGCCACTCATCACCAAGGTAATTT
Organism: Cardamine occulta; assembly: GCA_028015245.1. NCBI lineage: Eukaryota > Viridiplantae > Streptophyta > Magnoliopsida > Brassicales > Brassicaceae > Cardamine > Cardamine occulta. Next base: position 22,858,592 of record CM051362.1, on the reverse strand, counting down.
TCTTGGAGACCAAGATTTTAGAGTCAACCCATTATCACAAAAAAAAAAAAAAAAAAAAAACAAGATTAAGATTCAGAGTTGCTCAATCTAACTACATATGAGCAGCAATTACACGATTCTTCATTAGATTCTATTGTCAACGAGAGAGAGAAATGGTTTCGAAAATGGAAAATCTCTTAGGATTCTAAGACATGTACTATATTGAACAGTGATTGAATAGAAATACTGAAATTAGAAGAAAGAAAATTAGAGAAATAGAGCAGACCTTGCCATCGATGACGACCCAGCAATCATCTTGCTTGTTGTGAGTCGCGGCTTCTTCCATGGAGTAAAGCTTGGTGAGAGTAGGCATTTTCTTCTGCAGCGGGTGCTCAAGCCAAGATCTTTGATTTTTCTTTCTGAGGTTTTAGGTTTTAGTCGACCACCCAAGGATGGGAATTGGGAAGAGAAAAGGAGGAGAAAGATAATGAACCCGTACCACTAAACGTCGTCGTTATCTACTTAATCTCAATTTTTTATTTTTTTTATTACTTTATTTTCTATTTAATTTCACATTCTTAAAAATCAAAATTGTTTGGGAAACTTGCAAAAATGTCTATAAAATTCATCGACATTACAACTCTGGAGAGAAATTGCTGAAAAGTTGACCACTTATTTTGAGTCTCGTAAAAATTTGAGAAATGTGATATATCATCATCTTTTCTTGCAACAACGAATATACATGATTTATCGTTTACCCTCTTACATTTTTAGCTAGATAATAAATCCTCAAAGCCATATAGTTAAAATTTACGAGCTTTGAAAACTTATACTCCAAGTGTGTATGGTATGGCAAACCTCTTTTGAAGTTATCCTTGATTTTGATTTTTGGTTTCCTTTTCCCTATGGCAATAAACCAGAAGCTGACCATCTTCACTTGCTATACATATATTTCTGGAATCATGATCTGTACTTATGCATGAAACTCTTTTACCTGACCAAATCCAAATAACAGTAAGAGATTTTGAGAATTGGCTTCGTTAGTTTCATGGATATGAACTGATATAGTTAAGACTTTACATCAGTGTTTACCTTTGAAATCATGAAGAGAGCCGAGTTTAGCGCCAGTGGACAAGTCCCACAAATACACAAGTCCATCAACTGTGCCTGCTACTCCATGACCAGATACTGTGCTCACTGCACCAGCCCTGTAAACCACAGATATGGATTTAGAAATGTTAACATTCATACACCTTATTTTCAAACCAAACTACTTTTTTCGGGACATGAAGAAACCAGAGGAGCCTAAGAAAGAATGTAAATATATGCAGGGAAAGAAAGAAATGTGTGATGATACCTCGGATCCAATTGACTTCCTAATATGACTTGGTTTCTCAAAAGTAGAGCCAGTCTCCAACATCTACCTGGACTTTCTACACTGTCACATTTAGCGTCTGAGTCAAGATCGGTAGAGACTAAAAGCCAAATAGCTGTGTCTTTGACTTCAGCTGGAACCAATGCTTTGTTGTTGATCCCTTTCGCAAACCACAATTTTGTTGCAGCTAAAATCATGTCAGTGTGATCCTCGATTGTAGAATGACTATGTACAGGGTGCCATGCAAACAAGCTGGTTGGGATGAACTCAAAGGTCATATTGCTGGGAGATGCAAATCTTGATACTAGGCTTCGCTTTGAAATATCCCTACGTTAAGAATAAACAAAGTTAGTAGGCTGCAACCGTGGGGAAAGGAAGAAAAAGTAAAAGCAAAGTTGGCTGATCCTCATCATTCCTTAGCAAGAATAATGTTTAACAAAGAAATGGGCAGAGAAAAAAATTAAAGAGATAGAGGGAGCAGAATACCATATTGTAAACTCTCCAATACCATTATGCCCGATAATGAGATGAGGACATTTTGGGATCTTCTGCAGTTCCACGATGCATGAAGGTATGCAAGGATTTGCGAGTATAACAAATTCTTCGATCGGACCTCTGCAAATTTAGAAGAAGGTAACATTAACAGAGAGTTCAATGATGATCCAACCTGTAGCTCCACACAGAAGAAGGATCTGACAACTATTTTAAGAGAAGAGTAATGAACTCTGATGAGAGCACCTCCAATGCGAGTTCATGTCCCAGACAATTAGATTTCCACTTTTAACAGCTGCGATGAGATAGTTAGGATCACACACCACCACGCACTGCACACTGTCATCTGCTTGAAGTTTTGTCACAAGGGAAACATGACCAGTTTTCACCTGGAAAATCCTCACTGCATTCTCTTCAAAGCAGGCTGATGTACAAGTCAAACACGAGCAATCAATATCCTTCTTGCTGAAAAAAAAGAGTTATCCCTTAGCTGATATCTTTATTATGTATTCCTGTACCGTATAAAACAGTAAAGAGAAGTCCAAACCTGCAATAAGGTGTTTTGTTGTTGCCAGTAAAAATAAGATGCTCCCCATCTGGGGTGAAGTGCAAGTAAGATCTCTCTAGTATTCCCTGTGGAAATGTAACAACAATCAGATAGCTAGAGAGGAAAAACAGGATATGGTAGTAATCATGCAGTTTAACATAGAAACTAAGAAAAACTTGATGAACTTACATTTCCACCAGACTTGTCATCCACAATGGGGAGTATGGCAGGAGTGTAACCAATGACTGAGGGGAATCCTTTGCTTGGTGCTTTAGCTGATATCTTGTACATAAACAGGGTTCTAACTCTATCTTCTGTAGCAAAGCTCAACACACAAATATAGATTTCATTCCCAACAGACTTGAGTAATACTGATGAAACAGGCATGGGATGAAAGTAGCAACCAAGCAGCTCAACAGTTTTTTCCATCTCATTGTTGATCTTTACATCTCTGTTGAGCTTTAGATTTGAACTATCTGAAAAATTCTGCACAGACGTGCTTTTCTTGCTAGTATTTTCCTTATACTGAGACTTTGTATGAGGTGGTTCAGAGACTTGGACGCCCAATGCCTCACCAATATTGGCTTGAAAATCCTCAACTTTTCAAGCTGCAAATGAGGATGGTGATATACTTGCATTTCCAAAAGCATGGGCTGACCTCATATCTTGTGGCACCACACACGCCTCATTGCTTTTTACATTGGTGAATGTGTTGCTATTCACCTTCACCAACTCAGGACCCTGGTATTGTTCTGTTACATGACCGCTTCCATTGCCCAATGTATTTGTTCTATTTGATACAGAGTTGGTAGACAATGTCGGCTGAAGCTCCAAGGTGCGTGGGTTTTTAATAGGAGACATTTTCGTTGATGAATCATCATCTCCAGTATTTCTGCAACTGTTTTTACTTTCAGAGGATGAGTTTCTGTTTCTTCGCTGTTGATTAGTTGAGAGTCTTTTCCTGCTATACACCTTAGGTTTTTCTCTTCTGATAGAATCAACTTCAGTAGGGGTAGTGGCAACCAAGGAACCATTACCTGCAGGCAATTAACTTGTGTTATATTAGATAGTAGACAGATACAGTCATGAAACATTCTGGGGGTGGAGGCAAATGGTGTTATTGATAGATTTAGCTTAGTACCTTCACCAGAAGATGATGTACTATTTGGCTTACTATTCGCAGAGTGGTGTTCCTTTTGCAACAAGTTTCCTTCTGCTGCACAGAGTTCCTCAGATTCTTGGGATAAAATCCTGTTAGTTGAACTGGTGCAGTGTGGTATTGACATGGACTTCCTCACATATTCGTCTTGTTTAATTTCTTCCAAAATAGTACTAACATCATGTGAGTACGGGATTATGACCTCAATATTCTCCAAAGCAGAAACCGATAGATTTGCATTTACTTTTGCAACCTGTTCCCCGGCTATTGGCATTTTGGGATGATCTGCTGGATATGCTTCCTTGGAGGAAGGGATGATATGACCACTCCCAGGAGAATTCAAGTGCGATTCATCAAAACTGTCGGGAGCAATGGACATATTACTTGGAAAATCCTGAGTGGAATTTGGAACAACTACTTGCATATTCTCATCATCTCCACTGGATGTTCTTATGGACAGTGACACAGCTGCGAATTTTGAAGAGGAATTATGAACTATGGGATAAGGAATACTTCAAGAATCACAAATATATTGTGAATCTCAATCTAAATCAGGCATTTTCTAGGGGTTAGCTATACCAGTACCTGAGGCATCATCAAGTTGGCTCGTTTTGCAGTTGTCTGAAGGATATAATCTGGAAGACAGTGTTTCTGACATATTATTTTTCTGGGGCTTCTTGCTTGAGGCCTTCTTGAGCAGTGGAATTGCTTGAGGAAGTAGAAATGACAACATTGAATTGGCAGTTTCCTGATCAGCTGAATCAGAAACGTTGTTTTTTGAAGTCATATTCATACCAGAGTCAGCTAACTCTTCTGTATTTGGTTCAGCTGAAATCCCTTCACTAGCTACCATGTTAGCAAGCGACAATTCTTCTTTTTGCTTGCAACTTGTAATATCATCTATTTTTGGAGCAGAACTTATGGTGTTATCTGCAAGAATTGGACATAACGGAATCCAAGAAAAGATGCAGCCATAATGATTAAAATCTTCTTATTGCTAGAAGCTGCTATCTTGGGTATTAAACAAGTTAGAATGAAAAGCTATTACCTTGCAGGGAATCCAAGGTATCAGGTGCACAAAGATTCCAACCAGTCATATCTTGGCTCTCATGCAGAAGAATATCATCGTTGGGTTTGTTTTCCTTTTCTTGCAACCCATGAAGCTGCAACATTTAAGACTCATATTGTTCAAAACAACTTTCCTGGAGAAAAAACTTAACCAGTCTACAACGCCAAAATAACCAAAGAGAAAGCTTTCGAGGAAAGCATACTAGAAGCTCTTAGGGACAGAATGAATTACCTCTTCAGAAAATTTGGATAATGGCTTTGATTTACAGCTGTCAGGAAGCAGGTCTGTTTCTTGAATAGGGACGACTACTTTCACTTGTAGTGGATTTTCTGATGGTTGATATGAATTTTCATTTATAGCATGACTAGAATGCAACTGCTCTGGTGGTGCTAATTGCAGGCCAACTGTCTCCACTTCTCCTTTGGCTGAACAGATTGACACTGGTGCTGAATTTAAAATCTCACCAGATAATGAGTCTTGGAATCTTGGCTTTTTATGGCCATCTTTAACTAGTGAATTCTGGCGTATTATTTCAGGTTTTCTGCTTCTTTTCTTTCTAGCCACTGGCATGTCCAGATAACATAATAAATTTGGATTTTCACACATGGCCGGCCTTTCATCATCGACCCTGATTTGAGAGGCCCTACTGCTGGAGCCAGATTCTACCATTCCATTGGTATTGGTCACAAGTTCCCGGAGCAACCTCTTAACCAAAGGGTTTTTGAAGCCAAAAAACTGTTACAAAAAAATCATAGTCATCTTAGATTGCAAGCAATTAATTAACCCGATCACAGTGGTAGGATCAGAACAACTACAAGCCAGGTGATAGTACTAGTGACCAACACCCAAGGAAGGACTATAAAGCAAAACATTTGAAGAATTCTTAGCTAAAGTAGTATGCTCAACTTGTCTGGCGGGTATATCCTAAGTATTATGGGTTTTCCTATGTATCAACTCAGAAATGAAAATTCAGAAATGCAAGGATAATGAAAAAGGACTAGGAGAGGCTGTTTTTGAGCAGTAGAGGCCTCTTATCAGGAAGAACAAAAGGCATTATCTTAACTTATAGATCCCCACATCTTGATTGTATCTTCTTAATCTGTTTAGAAGAGCGCTACTTATACTATAAGCCTATAATGTTCCATAACTTAAAACATAATGCAGATTAAAAAATCAAGCCTGTAAAGCTGACAAGCATACAAATAGTGATCATGTGGCCAGCAAGTGTTCTTCAAAACCTTTCCCAAATCATCTCAAGAATATACATGCATTTTTGGAAAGGCAATGACGCATGTTTGATTTTGAAACATCTATTTTAACTGTAGATTAGGCTTGGTTATAAAAGTAGCAGATGATTTAAAAAGGTAACAAAAAGAAACTGAGATGTACCTCCATGCCGTTCATCTTACATGTAAATCGTTTTCCATGCCATATTTTTAAGTGAGAGTAGCCCGTCTTCTGGAACTTACCCCATGCAATATCTGGGGTCTGCCCAGTCCATGATTCAGCCAAGTATCTAATCTGCATCAATAGAGTAAGACTTTGCTGCATTCTAAAAAAGTATGCAAAAATCTTGTAAGATTTATATGAAATCAGCAACACACCAGAAACAAAGGTCCTTTGGCACCTTCTTCAATCTCCATATAATATGTGTTCTCATTGTGAGCTCGAACAGCTCTGTAGCCCACAGGATAAGGGAAACGATCTTTGCCCTGATGAAAAAAAAAAGCTGAGTAAACATAAATTCCGCATACACCTATATGTTTCATGACTTAGTTGATCTTAGTCGACATCCTCAGCTTAAGGATATATCCTCTATCTTATGAAGTATCACTGGATGTAAATTCAAAATCAAAATTGTTCAAAATCAGAGATCATAGTTCAATCTACTGTTCATCGATGCTGAGATTGAACAAATACTGTCAAGCTACACAATACTATCGCGATTCATTGCATATCACCACCATTGAAAATTCTCAACACGGAGTAAATCGCAGTAATTGAAGTCAATCAGATTCTACATTTCGTCTAATTATCTAAGAAATTAGACAGTTAACACAGAAATTGAGAGATAATCAGAGTTTTTAGAGAGACGAAGAGAGAGCGGAGCAGAAAAACCAACCCTAGATGAACTCCAGTACTTCTTGTCCCAGGATCCGTTATAGAGAGCTCCGACGGAGACGATTTCTAGGTCATCAGAATTTCTATCTTCTGATACGGCTCTTGGACTCGCCATTGAAAGTCCGATAATACGAGATCGCAGCAATGGAGAAGAAGATGGCGAAGCCGAGAGAGGGATTATGCTTTTTTTTAATTGAGTCGCGGGAAATGAAATGATTCCCTCCATAATTATCAAACTTTGAAGGCCGAAGCTTAAACGGCATATTAATGGGCTTTTGGGCCTATTTAACTTTTAAAGGTTAACTCCTTTCGAAAGCAAATTCTTCCAAGTTCGAATCAGTCATGGTTTATGTCTTTGGTCCAAGAATTTTGGAGGATTCCATACAAATTTTTTTTTTTATATAAATCCTATCGGCTATCCGGTTGGTTCCGGTAAGAACGCACCGAGGTGCTACAGAATGTACTGGTCCACCGCGTGGAAGCGGTTAGGCCCGATTGGGCTACCATACTGCCTATCCCAAATTTAGGATGTCTTCCTACTAAGTGTCAGGGATAGCCAATTGAACATTCGGCCCAACTGACAGATTTTCCATGTGCTTGTGTTATAGTTGTTAGGACTCGAACTTGGGTGAATAAGTTTAAAACCTTTTTCCTCCCTCCTTCTTACACTAGCTCACTCCCACATGGGCAATTCATACAACTTCATACAAGTTATAAGACCAAAAACCCCTAAATTAACACATACATGGAATAAATAAAACTTTACATCGTATATAAAAAGGACATACTATTCTTACAAAACTATTAATAGTTTGCTACGTCTCAATAATAAAATAAAATAAACAAGGTTCGCTTTCAAATTCAACTGTTTTATTTCTTAATAACGTTTAAAATAATCTCAAAACAATGGCTTAACTAGTTTTTGAAGATCATCACCACAAATATTAAACTCTCAGCGTACGTCTCACTCACGAGCAACCACAAGGAGTTTTTTCCCGACGTTCTTACCTTCGAAGAGTCCTAACAGAGCAGAAGGCCCACTCTCAAGTCCTTCGGATATGTCTTCGACGTATGTAATCTTCCCTTCTCTAATGTAAGGAAGCACAAAATCCAAAAACTTATCATATTTGTCGTAGAAATCACAAACAGCAAACCCTTGAAGTCGTATCCTCTTGTAAAGAACGGTGGGTAGGTTGTGTACGCCTTCTGGATCCATTAAATTGTACTGTGATATCATTCCACATACTGCGATACGACCGTGCAACTTCATGTTTACGATTACTGCATCTAACATTTTGCCTCCCACGTTCTCAAAATATATGTCGATCCCTTCCGGAAAATACCTAATAAGTTATCTTTTATGTTTAGCAAACTATTATATGTATGATTTAATTTCTTTCTATATAAAAACTAAAGATGTACGTAGTTTTTACTAACCTCTTTATGGCAACACTAAGGTCCTCTTCTTCCTTGTACATGAAAGCATCATCAAACCCAAACTTTGTCTTGAGAAGATCAACCTAATTAAGAGAAGCTCCATAAAGAATTAGAAAATTGAGTAAATCGCTTTCTTGATATACATTAAAGTTTGATAAGTATTGTTTTAGTACCTTTTCTTTACTGCCAGCACTACCAACGACGTAACAACCCATCAACTTTGCAAATTGTCCCACGAGCTGACCAATTGCACCAGATGCAGCTGACACGAACACCGTTTCTCCTTTTTTAGGTGAACCAATTTCGAAAAATCCAGCATATGCAGTCATACCAGGCATACCTGTTCACATCAAATAACAACAATTAAAACCACTAAGATTTTAATTTTTGATTTTTCCAAATGCTAATTTTTAATTTTGCATAAACGTTTTTGGAGATTTTTGTAAATAATATCTTTTAAAATTTATTATAAGTTTTTTTGTAAATTGTAGATGCAAAAGAAGTTTTAAGTTTGTGTTTAATTAGTAACAGTTAACAACAGGAGTCCAGTGTAGCCATGCTTTTTTCGCTACCAAAGTAAGAGTGAGGTAAAATACCAAGAAGTCCAGTGTAGTAAGATAATGGAACATCGGTGTGGTTGATCTTGAAGTGTGAGTGAAGGGTTAAAGTAATAACACTGTACTCCTCCCATCCAACTAGTCCCCACAGTAAGTCTCCCTTTTTGTAATCTGGATGCCCTGAATCTATCACTTTAGACACTCCAAGCCCAACGATTGGCTGCACACACCACATTGAAATTATCTTTAGCATGAGGTAGAAAATAAACAACTAAAATAAAACACCCAAAGTAAATTTCATATTTGCTAGAGACATAATTTCTACGAGAACACCATACATATATACACCATATATAAACGTTGCAATGGAGACAGCATTGAAAACAATTTACATATCCGTAATGAACATTAATTACCAGTTTAATGTTACTGTAATAATTAACATATTAGAATCTCTTGCCGGATTCTTCAAAATGTTTTCACAAGAAAAGTAGCAATATTATCGAAAATTAAATTCACAAGAGACATACTGACATACATGTTAGTGGTTACGATATATAATAATATTTCTGAAACTAAATATATAAAATTTGAAATCCATCATTGGCTCCAAAACATTAAGAGGTAACCAATGCAATATATAAACACAAGAAATATATAATAAAATAATTTGATTAAAATTTCAATGGAGATTTCCAATTTTCAAGAACAATGGGAATATATGTATTAATATATTATCCTCCTTCGTACCTTGCCGGGAATGTACGCTGGAACGAGGGAATTAGCCAAGGGATCGGGCTTTCCCATGCAAATGCGCATGTAAGGATCGCAAGACATGTAAAGATTTTTCACAAGAACTGACGTGGATCCCTCCGGAAGCGTTAGATCGATGGTAGTTGAGGTTACATTAAGATCAGATTCTTTTGGGAATCCACTCACATAGTCTGGGAATATGATTTGCTTGTTGGTCACCGTCGCTGCTTCTGTGTTCGCCATTTTATCCTATTCACGTACTTTTGATCTCTAAGATGATTTATTGTTCTTACGTTGATTGAATGTATGCTTTTTGTAGGTTTCTCAATGGTGTGATCATACTTTGGGCTTATACCGTTTTATTTCTCTGGCTCATTGTTTGATCCTATTTCTTCGGGAGATAAATACGGTAAATACTGATTACTATTTCTTGGAAAATAGACAAAAATTAATCTTAATTATGAGATCAATGAAAGAGCATTTATACATATTAACCATGAATTTTTTTTTTAATAATTGTTTAAATAAATACGTGCACTTTTATTTGCAACACTCAATTGGATTGGATGAAACACGCAGATCTTTTTTTAAAGGAATATGTTATTATTGCAAATGACATGCTATTATATAGATGAATTATGAATATAATGTCGTTTGGAAAAATATAGCACACAATTTTGTTATATCATGTTATCAGATTGTGCGTGATTCAATAAAATGGCATGATTATATAAAATACGAGGTACAAATATGTTGGTCAAAACGTTAAAATATTTGAAAACTATTTTAATCACAATTTTACCTTTGTTTATACCCAAATAACTAAAGACTGAATGGTCACTAGATAAAAAAAAACGTTATGTTCAATATAATCATCCACACCACTTTGTTCACACATTGATCCTAAATGCATTATTTCCAAATAGAGAGAATAAGAATTTGCTTTACTCGCGCGTGTTTATGCGTTGGAGGTTTGGTACACAAAACAGACTACATTTCTTAAAACTCGGACGGCAAAACTGCATATTTTAGTTTTAGATGGCACATTAAGTTTAATGTTTGAGGTGGTATTTATTAATTTATTATGATAATCGAGACAGAACAATCGGAAATTCAGACTAATTTCTGAAGTCTATGAAAATCTCATGATTTTTGTTAATGTATATACATATATAGTAGTAGTAAAATGTGATTGAAATTGTAGTGTAAATAGTCAAACATTAATCTAGATCAACATGGTGAATTTCAACCACCGGACTACTTTTATAATTGATGTCTATATTTATAATTTACCTTTCTTATGCATTTCAGTTTTTGTCTAGATTTTTTGTTCACTAGTAGTATTATTTTAGTATTACAATAAACTTAAAAGTATGAAGAAATATGATCCAAGTTAAGTAGTCGCAACTTTTCAAACATATAAAAGATATATTTTAATGGGCAAAAGGAGAAGGTACTGCATATGTAAGAAAGGTGTCGATAGTGGAGATCATCGGATGCTGTCGCCAAGGGCACGAGATTTAGATTCTTTTAGTTTTGCTCTTAATGTTCTGTTTTGGTAGTACTTATTATTGCTTTAGTTGATTGCTTCTTATCTTTTATTTGGTTTTCTGCTTCTTATCTCCCATATAAGTATTGTTATAAATAAATGGGAATCCCACCACATTAAAAGGCATCACTTTGTTAATTTTTAATTATTCTCTCGTACCTTATTCCGATTCTTCATTCCGTTGGGTCTACGTACGGACAGTACATGCAAAAACTATGTAATACAAGTTTATCATTTTGGCTCTGCCCAATTAGTGTTTAACGGCAGGAAATTACGAGGTAAGAAAAAGAATCAAAAAGAAATTTATCAACAGAGAAATTACTCATTTTCTTTTTAGATTATGACTAATGGATTTTATTATGAGGAGAAATAAGCAGAGCAAGAAACTAAAATTTGCTGTATTTCTTTTATGAAAAAAACCGATACACCATTGACACCCCTAAATAGGAATAATACTTGGGTTCATTCATAGGTATGAACTTTTTTGTTCACCTCCTTTTTATGTATGCAATCAAAATATGTCATCTAATATTATCTAAATAAAATAATTAGATTAAATTATTAATCACTTTTTCTAAATCTAATCAATAAAAATATGTCAACTAAGATTATATTTAAACAGAAATAATAAATTAAAATAACAGTTAAACAAATAAAATAAATTTAGAAAAATAAAATAAATTAAGAAAACTAAATCTACTAGTATCTCGAGATCACGACAGAACCTAAACCAGTTTATGTTATGTTTCGGCCACTCGTTTCGATGTTTCTTTTGGGTTCGTTGAGTTGTATCATTAGGGTATATTTTTATGAAAAATAAATTACGAAAATAAATATGAAAGACATATAAAAATATACCCTAAGGGATACAACTCGGCGAACCCAATAAAAACAGCGAAACGAGTGGTCGAAACATAACATAAAATGTTTTAGGTTATTTCGTGATCTTGAGATATTAGTAAATTTAATTTTCTCAATTTATTTAATTTATTTCATTTGTTTAATTGTAATTTTAATTTATTATTTCTATTTAAATATAGTCTTAGTTGGCATATTTTTATTGATTAGATTTAGTTAGAGTGATTAATAATTTAATCTAATTGTTTTATTATGAAAAAGTAATTAATGATTTATTGATTATATTTATAATGAATAATTAATGATAATATTACCTGACATATTTTGATTGGATACATAAAAAGGAGGTGAACCCAAGTATTATTACCTAAATAGTAAGTACTATTTGTTTTCAGCAAATCTTTTATATTTATTACCTATAGTCTCTTATATTTTGGATATTTGCTTAGTTTACCCACATTTATGATTAATTTTCTTCTTCTGCTTCTATAAATCCAACGTGAAAATCTATTGACTCAACAAAATATACAATTGTTGTGTCAATTGGTGTTCAACTCTAGCAAGAAACATTTATAAGTACTACACTGTTACCGCCGATCAATTAAACCTCTATAAGTACTTACTTATAGGCTGCTTACTTACATTACATCCCACTTTATTTAAGGAAAATTATATTTCAACAACCTATATAAATTAAATTTCAGAAATCCCACAGAGAAATCTCCGCCGTCAATACAAACCTAAAGCGACACTTGGGGAAGCTCAGTGGTCCGTTTAAAATTAAAATCTTCTTCTTCTTCTTCAAAATTATATATGTCTATACTATTAGCACTTTAGCAGCCTTATATAAACAAAGCCTCATGTAACCTAATCCTGATGTGGATTTGACTTCAAATATACTGTAAAAAAAGTTATAAAAATAAAAAGTAAATAAAATAGTCTTCTTCTTCTTCCTCTGGATTTGTAAATTTTCTCTTTCTGGCAATTTCTTCATATTTCTTTGCTTCTGCAAATGAGATTGATGTAGCAATCGGTAGCTAATTTCTTCATATTTCACATTTCTTTGCTTCTGTAATCGCGAAGTCTTTTTTTTTTTTTTTGGTTTTAATGTTAAGACAACTACGTCTCTTCTTCCGACTATCTTGGATTTTTGGAGGTTTCGATATTCACATTACCATCTCGAGCAAAGTTCTGGTGATTTCTATCTTCAATCTATGCAGAGAATGATTTTTTATTAGGATTACGCTGTTTATTTATCGGTTTTCTATGATTTTTTGCTGCCTACGAGATTCTAATTGAATCTGGTAAAAAATGTAAATCAGGATGCTTATTGATTTGGGGATTGTTGATAATGGCTAACTAAAACCAGTTCTCATGCCTCAGTGAACCGATCCAATATCAAAAGAATGTTGCAAACCATAGAACATCTAACAACAAGTAATATCACTTATTCATGCTCCTTCCGAATATCTGTGCATTTAAAATCTCCTAAGCAGTGCATTATTAGTTTTACCATACTTGTATCTCGAAATTCGTATTATATGTCATTATGTCAAAATCGTCATCCTGAGTCTAATATGCTTCTTTAAGTGGTTATTATGGCTACCAAATTTCCAAATTACAACAACAAATAAATTCCAATCACTTACTTGTTTTATTCCGATGAATAGAGAGAACATAGGCCCATTCGGCATATAAAGATTTTATATGAGACTAGGGGGGCCCATAATCAATGATAGAATTATTCAATTTATTAAAAGCTCGTTATGTATCAATATCATACAACAACGGGAAAAAAAACCAAAAAAATTGTAGACTGATTTATTGCTGGTTAGTGCGGGCGTGAGCATCCAAGAGGCAGTCAGTGGCGGACGTATATGTAGTGGAGTGGGGTCAGCCGACCCTAAAAAAAAAAACATTTGTATATATAAAATTTTTTTTGGTTGAAAATCAATTTTAAATCTATGAAACTTTAGGTTTTTTTAGTCCCTTTATCTTTTGAACCCATTAATTTACTTTTAAAAAAATTTTAGCAATTGCAAAATCCAAAATCCATTTTATTTTTAACCCCGATAAAAAAAATTTCTGGATCTACAGCAAATGGATACCTCCGCCCATAGAGAAAGTTTTGTCAGACGAAGAAACGGCCAATTCTCTTTATCCCTCCTATATTATATAGTTTTTATTTTTATTTGTTGAAACAATTTAATTATTTGTATATAATAGTATGACAATATATAAAGAACAAAAGTAAAAAAAGAAAAGTGGTATAAATCATTCTGGAAAAATATTCCACATGGTTTCATAACGAAACTGGGGGCACCTTTACATTGTACATTGCTGACACAATCAATACAGACAATCTGTTGTGTCAAATATTTCTTCATCATATTTAGAACCATGGCGTCTTTTATTATTATATGAGATGGAACATTTGAGCATAAACTTAAAACTTCAATTCAAACAAAATGTTACTTTTAACAATATATATATATATGTATATAAATTAGGATTTTGAATTAGTAGAAAATGTCAACACATCAAATTTTTCGCACAAATTTTTCAAATAGATTGTCATTACACTTTATTTTGCCAACGGCATAGCATTGCATTTGCAATTAGTATGTCTAACAAATATTTATGGTATTTTATAAGTTGAGTCTCAAATGGAAAAACGTCTTAAAATATTCATGTCTAATAAATATTTATGGAATCATTAAAACAAAAACTACTCCATTTATAGCCGAATAGTACACTAATAATTTATTAATTAGGCATCAATCTATAAGAAAAAAAAATCTAGAGTGGGACAGAACCTAAAACCCATGGCTTAATTATAGATTCAACTACCATCGCATCCCTAACCTCAGTTCATTAATTATCACGATTTATAAATTCAAAATATTGGATATTAGAGCTTCTCCATCAGTTAGCAACCCTATGGGGTGCTTACCATTAAATTTAATATAAATTTTGGTAATTTTGAAATTAAGCACCTCACTAAGCACTTCATGTAAATTTAATGTCCATTGGTGAACCCCAAGTGGGGTGCTAAATTTTTTTGTGCTGTATATAAAAGAATCAAAACACCTTTGATTTAAACAACTTCATACAAGAATATACATTTGATACTGAAAAAAACCGATTTATGTGGAGTTTACAAGAACATACATGGAGTTTACACAAGAACATACAAACGGAATGTAAACTTTCACTTCCTTAGCTAATTTCCTTGCATTTATCTTCTGTGATTTCGCCATTTTTCCATGAGAAACAAGCTGTTTTTGGTCCATACAAGTACTAGAGATCTCATCTTCAGTTACTTTGCTTGTAAACTTTCACTTCCTTAGCCAATGTCCTTGCAATTATCTTCTGTGATTTCGCCATTTCTCCATTTGAAACAAACTGTTTTTGGGTCTCACAAACTTGTTAGTTCCCAAAGAGATCATAGAACAATGTTTCTCCTCCAAGGTCTGCGTGTTCTATGATCTCTTTGGAAAGTTGCAAGTTTATGAGACTGAACTGTGAAACATGAGCTTAAAGGCTCCACACCTGAAGCAAACAAACAAAAAACTCAAGCATACATAGCATTTTACATAGAAGAAGTTTTAAACATACAACCATATCATACATTTTACACATTCAAGCATATCATACAAAAGAAACATTTTAAACATTCAACCAAATCAGAACAATTCATTGACTAGCTTATTCTTTATAAAAAGGTCTATATCACTAAGAGGTTCTGGCTTTGCAAGGAGACATTCAAGCATTTTATGCTTAGAAAGCTTCTCTTTCAATGCCAAGTCCTGTTGCATGATGTCCCACATGCCCTTAAACTCCAACAGTTCATTGCTCGCACTCATTTTGCCCTTGGCTTTTGCTGCCTTTACACCTACAGGATGCCCCATTGATTCAGCCTCTCCATGACTATCTGCAACAAAACTTGAAGACTGTGCAGAACCACTGTCAAGCTTCCTCCTTTTAGACTTTCCACCATCTTTAGCAGAAGAAGCTGAAGACCATTTCTGATCATGGCGAAGCTCCCTCCATGCATGCTCAAGGGTGAACTTGGCCTTGTAATCGTTGAAGAAGATCTCAAGAGCCGCTTTCATTACATCATTCTCATTCTGCCCACTTGATTGCGCTTTCATTGCAGCCTCATAGCACCCAACGAACTTGCAGACTTGATCATTTATTCTCGCCCACCTATGTTTACAGTGCATCGCCTCCCTAGGTTGCAAACCAACAATCTGTGGACTTGAGTTAAAATAACCTTGAATGCATTTCCAAAACACTTCAGCTTTTTGCTCATTCCCTATTACTGGATCCTTGCTGGTGTTCAACCACGCACTAATAAGGACAACATCTTCTTTGGGTGTCTATTTTCTTCTTCCTTTACGCTCCTCAATATAAGCGCTTGGATCATCACTACATTGTGTACTAAATACAGGGACTTCTGATGATCCAAGTTGTACACTAGGCGACTCACCCTCATATTGACTGTTTAAGAGGTTTACAAAACTTGGACATTGATTATATGGAGTAGTTGAATCCATAACCTAGTTTATGAGAAAGAAAGGAGAAAGAAAGGAGAAAGACAGAGCAAAGGAGAAAGAAAGGAGAAAGACAGAGCAAAGGAGAAAGAAAGGAGAAAGACAGAGCAAAGGAGAAAGAAAAGAGAAAGACAGAGCAAAGGAGAAAGACAGAGAAAAGGAGAAAGACAGAGCAAAGGAGAAAGAAAAGAGAAAGACAGAGCAAAGGAGAAAGACAGAGAAAAGGAGAAAGACAGAGCAAAAGAGAAAGACAGAGCAAAGAAGAATGATAGATAGACAGAGCAAAGAAGAAGGATAGATAGAGGTTTAAAGGAGAAGGATATATAGAGGATTCGTGTTTAAGTTTTAAAGAGCAAGTTGGATGTAGTGCTTAGCAATCAATGAGATAATAAAGACTATAACCAAACCTAAAACTATCAACCATTGATCACACATAGAGCAAAAAGGTGATGTAGACATCAGTCAAGTTACAAGCAACTCTCCTAACAAGCATTTATCACAACTAATAAACACACTAACCATCTCCGAAAATTATTAACTCTATACCTAATTAATAACCATTCAGTCAATGTAAAAGAGTAGAAAGATTTACCTTCCTTCCATTGTATACTCTGATGCCGTGATCCCATTCTAGCTATAGGTCCTAGTCACCTCATATCAAAAAAACAAACAAACCATCTATGCATAAGAACTGAAATATCACAATGGTCGTTTCAAGTTAATGAAAACAAATAATCGTTACATAATTCATCTTCAATCATGGCACAAGAAAGACTTCAATGCTTATGGATTCAAATAATAAAATTTTCAATTTCAAGTTATAACTCAGATTCGTCAATTCAAGGTAATGGAAACAAACAATCTATGCATAAATTCGTTTTCAGTCATGGCTTATTACAACCTAATTGATTCAAATAACCCTAAAATTAAGCTAAAATCAATTAACCCTAATTTCAAATCTATTCAATAGATTACAAAGGAAATCAGATAGATTCTTACCTTCACACATAGATTCGAGCATCCTTCAACCAAACCAGACCCGATCTTGACAACTCCACTTCAATTTGATGAAAGCAAACTCCAATTTGAATCCCGGAAAATATACGATCTTGACAACCGACGATGGAGACGATGCTAACGGTGGGTACACAGTCGGAGAAACTTCTTTACCGAGTCGATTTGCTGATTAGATCAACTCACCGGCGACTTCTTTACTCTTGTGACAAATTGCCTTCGGCAAAGAGACGCGAAAGAGAGAGAGATTGAGAAGAAGAATGAATGAAATCGCGAAACAAAAAAAAAACCCCTATTTTCGACACTGAGAGACCAATCCACACTTTACACGTCACCCTTAGCACCGAAGCTAAAATCTCTTATTTAAGGATCGACTCTTACCAATATCTTATTTCTTGATTTAATTTTAAGCACTTTTATTCTTAAACAACTCATTAAACACTCTGGTTGAAGATGCTCTTATGATATCGATAGTATACTTGGTATTTTTAAAATAGTTTGGCTATATTAAACAAAAAAATATGGGTAATAATAAGAGATTCTGCAGAACTAGACTCTGAGCACGAGATACATTATGACACGTGAGGGGATAAGATCGTCGTATAGCTCGCAACTAACCACTACTGAATCAACTTCACGTTCACCAGTCCTCTACATTTAGTCGACTGCACGATCTTTTTCTTGTCTTCTTCCCTTCATGGAATCAATTAATGATTTTAGTTTCACTTCTAAATACTACTATCGAATATCGATTCTAATTTAGTATGGAGATGTAAATAAGAGTGAGAATTTGTATTCATGCATGTTTACAACATTTTTAATGTCTGAATCGTCGTTATTTTATAGAAATGTAGTTTAGGAGCACTAGCTAGTTTTCTTCATTTTTGTCGAGATATCCATAAAAAATTTGCATTGTCCACAGGAATGCAGCGTCATTCTGCTTTCAGAGCCGAGTCACATTGACTCACATCCCTAGCTATTATATTCTCTCTCTTTTTTTGGTGTAACCTCCCTAGCTATAATATTATATTTTTTTTATGCAAGAATAGTTTTTGACAATTTAATATCATATGTATAGCATATTTTAGAGAAGGTGCTCACATGTGTATTATGATGTAATCCGTAACTAAATTAATAAGATACATGCATCTATAATGTAAGCCTAATTTTTTTTAAAAGAAAATTATATAATAATAGCTTAATCCGAACATCCTAACCTAAACCCCCGTTTTAAACTTCGTACAAATAAACTATTTGTTAGGGTGATGCTCGAGTAAATGCAAATTAAATCGAAAAGCTAGAAGTGGACCTTTACGTTCTTCAAAAGCAAAAAGAGAGTGAACAACTTTCTTGAAAAAATTCAAAAAAAAAAAAAAATAGTGTGGGGTACAATTAATTGAACTATATCTGTCGGACCTAATAGTTTATGATATGGCCGGTTAGGTCTGGGCAAAAGTAATCAGACACGAATATCCGATCCGAAAATATCTAAACCGAATTCGATCCAAAATTTAGAAATATCCGAAAGATCTTTAAATTCTTATACCCGAAAAATCACATCCGAACCGAACCGAAAACCGAATGGATACCCGAAATACTCAAATATAATTATATATATATATAAATATTAATTATATTTAGATTTAATATACCCCAATTGTCTAAAATTACAATTATAAAACTAGATATATCAATTATTTTTAAACCAAAATAGTCAAAATATCAAAAATAACTAAATTATAAGAATTTTTTAATTATATTTGTAAAATTTTTATTCTATTCAAATTTAATCATTTTCTTATTTTCTCTCAATATTTCGGGTATCCGAACCCGAACCGAATCCGCATAGACCCGAACCGAACCCGATCAGAAAAATAAAATATCCGAAAAGTACCTCAAGCCCTAAAGCCGAAAACCCGAAAGACCCGATCCAAACCTGAACGGGTATTCAAACGCCTAGGCCTATGACCAGTTATCAGAAAATAAAGATTTGATGCAATGCTTCGGTTTTTCAAGAGTTTTATCATGTCAAATTGACAAAAAAAAAATCATTTTTTTACCATAGCTATGTAAAACCGTTTGAACCATGGAAAAATGTCAATTTCTGTAGTTTCCCATCATCCCCATGATATATTCTACACTTCACTCTTTGGGGAAAAAAAAAAATTTTCATTATATACATTTTCTATGTTAATGAGATAGTTTGTTTACATTTAAAATATCACATTATCGAGTAAAGAGATTCAACTTATATTTTGATAAAAGAAAAACACTCAGTTTAATTAGATCACGAAAGAGACTATACGGGCAAAATCTAAAGTAAAAAAAAAAATCACTTGGCTTCTTTCAAGCTCAGTTATCTTAAGGCAGATTCAAAGTAATTATAAAAACAAAGGCATATTCAAAAATTGAAATAAGATGGATTTGCTTATGTCAGAAAATATATATCATGGCCGTTGACTGATCTGCACCTATAATACTACATCGTGCATAAACATGATGGTTTACAAAAACATTGGTGGTTTTAAATAATTTGTGATGATATTTAGGGTTGGGGATATTTAACTTCGAATAATTTTCGTCCATGACTCATCTATATATATTCTTATACATATGCGGTGGGTGTATTCGAAAATTTTGAAATTAATAATATCTAGTAATTTTGAATATGGAGTAAAACGACATCTTATCCTCGTACGTACTAATAAGGGGACCCATACTTTTTCTCAAAATCCGGGTTATAAATTAGCTCGATCGACGCAACATAAGTAAGCACTAAATACGGAAAGTTAAAATATATCAAAAAGATAGACGAAAAAAAACTAGTTTTAATTATGGAAAACAAAAAAGTAAAACACATGCATCGTCTGGCCTCATCTAGAACGTGGGTGTAGGATGTATACGTTAGCTATTGTATGTTTAGGAATATGAATTATCCAATATTAACCCATTTGTTCACTACACCGATGTAATCATGTAATGTTTATGGCATGACAATGAATATGAATGTTAAAACATATTTTGATTACATATCAACATTGACAGAAAACATTTGTCTAGTGAAATCATGACGGATTTAATTAGGGGGTGTGAACGGTAAACCATTGGAGTAAATTTATTGTTTACTCTATTAGTATTTTTTTTGTTTTAGCTGAAAAATTTAACCTCATTTATATTACAGATAAAAGGTTAATTAAAAGTTATCAGCCAGTAAAAACCAAGATAACAATGTATCAAAAAAGAAATTATATATGATCCTGTTTAACCACGATTTGGATTAAACATTCAGATATGTCAAAATCACTTGGAGAATACGTCAGTCAATTTGGGAAGTCGGCATCACCAATCACACACACTTGTATGATATTTCCAAATTAGGAAACATAATTGGTCCTATCAAAAAGGGTAAATTTGGTAATTCTGAATAATGATTTTCCAAATGCTTTAATCCTATCATTTTGCGGAAGAGACTTAACCTGATACAAGATGTTTGACCCAGCCACGTCAAAGCTCTAATCGTTAATCTCCACGTCATCATTAGTCCCCTAAAGGCCGGTGCTCTAATCGTACGTTCCTCATCGCGCCAACATTATTTCAAGAGAATCAACGGCTGTGGTCTTCCGTTCTAGACCCTTCGAAGAGAAGAACCCAAAATCTTTATTTTATTTACTTACCTGATTTTTATTTTTTCTTGGGGATTTTTTAACCATGGTTAGTTTTTAACTCTTGGGTTAAGCGGTGGGAGGGGTTAAATGTCTGTGTAAGTGGTGAGACGGACGAAAGAGATAGGAAGAGAGAAAAATAAAAAGAAACAGCTTCAAGCGAGACCTATTTGAGTCGACTCGGACCGAGTTGATTTTTTTTTCCTTTACTGGATTCGCTTTTGAGCTCATCGTCTCCATTGGCTGTTTCATCTAGCTCATTATCGATTTTATTGCCGCCTCTTCCGTATTTGTTTCTCTCGCCGGCGTGTCATTTACACATCTCATTGAGTCTGGTGAGTCTTCTCTTGCTTCCTTATTTCTATAGATTGTGTTGTTATTTTGAGAAGAATAATGGAGTCTCGACTACGATTTCAATTCGTTTTTCGGTTTTTGATTTGATTGTTTCCTGATTTGATTTCTAGGTCTGAGATTTCAATTTTTGCTTGCCTTAAGCCTCAAGCTTACGTTTTCGTAATAGTTCAGTGTTCTTCTCTGATACTGTTTATTTGCAATTAATGTTATGTTGAAGATACACCAAATGCTTTTGTTACTTCCATTTTGCTACTTTCAAATGTATTGCTTGTAAGTTATTTTTGGGGATCTATGGTGGCATTAATGTTTTGATTTTGTGTTCTTACTAAAAGTCGATTCAATACCTCTTTTTTTGCAGATTGTTATTTTCTTGTCATCTGAGCTTTAACTATGGAAGCTACTCGTGGAGTCTAATTCATTATTGAGTTCGAGGATTGGTTCTGTTGATGGTCCTTTGTGCTGGTTAAAGAGTTCTTCCAATTTGACTTCTGGTCTTGGATTTATACACCTGTTTTGAAGGTGGGAATAAGCTATCTTCTGCAGCCATCTTCGACTGTTAGTCGCAAAGGCTGTGAATTTTTCTGACTCGATCTCTATACTCATGTCACGTAAGCTTGACAGTCCTATTCAGACACAAATGGCTGTGGCACTTGTAAAGAGCCCTTTGAGTGGGGAATTCCGTGAATTTAATAAGGTAGGGATGAAGACACCTGTGGGTCGTAGGCGTGTTTTTGTACAAACAGAGACTGGTTGTGTACTGGGTTTGGAGGTGGATCGTAGTGATAACGCACACACAGTGAAAAGGAAGTTGCAGGTTGCTCTGAATTTTCCAACCGAGGAAAGCTCGTTGACCTTTGGGGATTTGGTGCTTAAAAATGATCTTACGGCTGTTAGAAGTGATTCTCCTCTTTTTCTTACTCGGAACAGTTTTCATAGGAGTTCGTCGACTCCATGTCTTTCTCCAATGAGAGCTGATCTTCAGCAGCATAGAGATGAGAGTAGTCCTATTGAGATTCTTGGGAATTCGGTTTCTTTCTCTTTTGTGAGGCAAATGGCCAAGGATATTACAAAAGCAGTGAAGAGGGGCATTGATCCAGTTGCTGTCAATAGTGGGCTTGGAGGGGCCTACTACTTTAAGAACAGTCGCGGAGAGACTGTTGCAATTGTTAAACCAACAGATGAGGAGCCTTTTGCTCCTAACAACCCGAAAGGTTTTGTTGGTAAGGCGCTTGGACAACCTGGTTTGAAGCGTTCGGTGCGGGTTGGGGAAACAGGCTACAGAGAAGTCGCAGCTTATCTCCTCGACAAGGATCATTTTGCAAACGTTCCTCCCACTGCTCTTGTGAAGATTACTCACTCGATCTTTAATGTCAACGATGGAGTGAAGGCAAGCAAGGCAGTGGAGAAGTTGTTGGTGAGCAAGATTGCTTCTTTACAGCAGTTCATTCCTCATGATTATGATGCTAGCGAGCACGGAACATCCAGTTTCCCTGTGTCAGCTGTACACCGTATAGGGATTCTTGACATAAGAATCTTAAATACAGACAGGCACTCAGGGAACCTTCTGGTTAGGAAGCTGGATGGTGTTGGGATGTTTGACCAGGTGGAGCTAGTTCCAATCGATCATGGTCTTTGCTTGCCTGAAACCCTAGATGACCCTTATTTCGAGTGGATTCATTGGCCACAGGCGTCGATCCCATTCTCTGAAGATGAGCTGAAGTACATAGCAAATCTGGATCCATTTGGAGATTGTGAGATGCTGCGAAGGGAACTTCCAATGGTACGAGAGGCCAGTCTCCGAGTTCTAGTTCTCTGCACAATTTTTCTCAAGGAAGCTGCTGCTTCTGGCCTGTGCTTGGCTGAAATTGGTGAGATGATGACTAGAGAGGTTCGTTCTGGAGATGAGGAGCCAAGTGAGATTGAAGTGGTTTGTCTTGAGGCTAGGAGTTTGATAGGAGAGAAGGAAGCTGAGTCCCCAAGATCAGACGCTGGGGGTGATGTTGAATTCCAGTTTGATATAGATTGTGAGGAAGCAACTGATTGTACGAAAAAAACAACAATCCCACTTGGACTCACTTTTGGAAATGCTCGTAGTCAGTTGTCAAAGGTGGAAGAGTCAACAGAGGAAGAAGACGAAGAAGAAGACAAAGAGGAGGAAGAGAATGAGAGAGCTGATCTGGAGAAAATGCCGGCTATTACCAAGCTTTCAATGTCTCTCAAAAGCACTCTTCTTGGTGAGAAGAGCCAGAAGTATCAGAAACACCCAGGAGCAAGAGTGGAGAGCACATATGCATCATCTGCGTACAGGAGTGCAGACGAACAGATCCCAGCAAGCACAAGCTTTGTGAAGCTGTCGGATATGAGTGAAGATGAATGGACAATTTTCCTGGAGAAATATCAAGAGCTGCTTTATCCTGCATTTGCAAAGCGTAAGTCCATAACTTTAGGACAGAAGCAGAGGCAGAGGTTGGGGACTTCGTGTCAGTTTTGAGATTTCAGAGACTGAAGATGAAGAAGAAGAAGAAGAAGAAAAAGGATTGTGTAGAGTCGTGTTTCTAAGGGCTTTGCTTAGATTGGATTGATGGAAACACGTAAAGGGGAAGGGATGAGTGGAGTGGCCGTAGTGTAAATATTCGTTGGTTGGTTTCAGCTTTTAGTGTGGAGGAGACTCGAGAGATGAAGAGAATTAGTCTCATTTGTCTTTTAATTTTCATTTTTTTTCAATTTTTTTTTAACTTGTTAAACTCTCAGGGTCTCGGTGGTTTCTGCTGTCTCGTCCTAAATCCTGTGTACCCTCTTTTGTTATATAAATAACTTGTAGATTGGAAAAGAAAAAAAAAAGGAAAAGAAAGAGAGCTTTGTTTCATTTTAGTGTTTGATGTCAATGTTATTTTGGTCTTTCTTGTCAACATCACTAATTCAACCTTTAGTTCCCCAGCTCATGATTTTGGTGCTAACGAGCATGGCACACCTAGCTTCTCTGTTAACTGTTTCAACCGTTCATCAAATTGGGAATCTTGACATTTAGTTGAAGCCTTTGGTGTAGAGGCGAAGAGTCTAATGATCTTGAAGTGATTTGTGTAGAGGCTAGGATTTTCATAGGCGAAGAGTCTAGTGATCTTGAAGTATTTGAGATTTCACTTTTTCAATGTTATCATAAGACAACTTATCCACACAACAGAACTAGCATGGCCGCATGTATCTTCAAAACACCACACATCTGATATTATGATGGTCATGTTGCAAACATATATATTACATCAACATTTATCTTCCCTACATCGGTTTATATGTACACGAAAGAAGCTGAACGTAGCTGTTCATTACAAAATGTTGTTGATTCTTACTCTTGACCCTTTCTCCGGGGGTGTTCAGATTAAAAATACAAGATCTGCTTCCTCAGCTGTTTCCTTTTCATTCTTTTGTCCAAAGTTACTCCCTCACAGCTCAAGTTATTACAGCAGCCAAAAGCTGAGTACAAAGTGAACAAGTATCATCTACGGCTCCACCTTCATATGTCCACTGTAAGATGAGATAAACAAGAAAAGCTTTAGCACTTTTTTAAGTATCTGGTTAACCACAGGTAGGAATGTATCACGCATTTACTTTCACATTTGGTGTCTTCATGATCAGGTGCAGTGCCAGTTTCATGGTTCATGTGGACAACATTGTGGTGATCATTTTCGTATCCATGTGTTTCCTGTTCAAAACTCACTAACAAAATCAGATCAATGCAAGAGAAAGAAATGATTCTGCAAAGATATGTTTAATGTTGGAGTATTATGGTGCCTCCAGATATACATACCTGTCGTTTTAATCGTCCATTCAAGGGAGACACTGAGGAAATATTTGGTTGTATGAATCCTGTTTGAGAGATATACAATAGAGGAGGATAGAGCATCGACATGTTTTGGGGAAATGTTGGTGCAAATACTTGAAGGGCCTGCATGAAAAAAAAAGAAATGAACATCATACGAAAGCAAACTACTTCAAATGATGAAGAAATAGAAGTTGGTTCCGAAAACAACTTACATCTTTTGGAAGGAGGCTTTCGAGGTTACTATCGAGGGTAGGATTCACTGTCGAAAGTTTCATAGATAAAAACTGAAATAAATTGAAGAACTAGTTACCACAAAGTGAGATTGCTATTCAAGTGATGTGTCAAGGACTAAACAAAAACAGACACTACAAGTTTAGAAAACTCCAAGAGGAAACAAAGATAAACCTCGATCTGGCATTGAAGTGATTGGACATAGTTAATGATTTCGTCTAACATAACTGCCTTCCCAGTCACCTACACAACAAATCCAAATCCCCCATTCATATGAAAAGAAACAACTTTAGCTTTCTTTCTTGTACATGTAGAGATCAACAAGCGAAAAAAGAAAAGGAGTTACCTTGTCGCAACCCGGTACAAGATCTTGCAGGAACTTCATCCTTTCACTGATTTTTTCTCTCCTTACCTATAGTAAGAAGTTTAACCAAATCAATACCACACCTAAACAACAAAACAGAAGAGATTTGCTTCGACTGAACTTCGAAAAGTATAATGCTCACTCTTTCAGCAAGACTGTGACTATTTGTAGCCTGGCCTTTTCTTGCCCTCATATGAATATACCCACCCTTGGGACTTTGTTCATCCTTTTGCTTTTTCTCTTCTTCTTCTTCTTCACCAGATTGCTGAGTTCTAAGTGATTGATCAGGTTCAGAATCCTACCAAAAGATATAATATCAGTAGTATACAAGGTAGGGTCTCCAAACAAATCACAAAAGAGTAGTGCAAATCTCTACCTTCCCATTTCTTTTCCTCTTCTTACTGTTAAACCCCTTGGAAGATTTTTCCCAACATTTAGCATCATCATCACCATTACCACCACTAGATTGAGAATCCACTGATACATGACTCAATTCATTGGATCTGTCTTTCACTGGCCCCTTACCACTTAGCTTGGAACCACTTTCAATCTGTGAATCTTGAAGAAACAAACCAACTGATTCTGGAACTCCTAAAGATTGTTGGTTCATCATCATTTCACTAATACTCCCACATCCCAAAAACGAAAACTTTGCATCACGCTCTATGAATCCTGAATCTGTAGGAAACTGAGCCATGTTCCAACCCATTTCAAGAGTTCTATCAATATTATTACCTCTAAAAGAACTGGAAGTGGCTGCATCTGTGTGGACATTGAAACCGTCATCATGCCAAAGATTTTGTCTGAATGGATCCATCATCTGAGAAATTGGATTCTCCGGAGGGTATAAAATTGTTGGATTAGTGACAGAGATCCTCCAATCCACAGGCGTATTAACCGAATCCTTCTTCTTTGAGGCAAACTCGTCTTTGTCACTCATGTCCATGTCTTCTTATTAGTAAAGCCCCAATTTTTGATCATATGAAACTCAATAGTTAGTTAGTTACAAAAAGAACTGAGAAATTGAACACACGAGCAAAACTAACTAAAGAGAGCTAAGAAAAAAGGAGTAGAATCAGTCAAAGGACCATGCTTTTAAGTACGAAACTCAATTCAGAGAAAGAATAAAGAAACCATAGTTATGTTTTATTCGTGCTAAAAGCGTCAGAAGAAAGTGATTACAGTTTCAGATTCTGTGCCACTTTTTGTACAATTTTCAAATAGTTTCCTCTTTTCTTTACTGAACTGGAGTATTTTTTTTTAATTTTTTAAACTTGAACTGTTTGAGAATGAATTTAGTTGGTCAAAGTTATGATTTCTCTCTTTTTATTTACGAAAACATTCATTATATATATATATATTTACTCTGTTTCATTTTATTAGTAGTTTTAGAGTTTAAATTTGTTTTACTATAGTGTTCTTTTGTATTTTCAATGCATTTTTTGACAAAATTTATACTATTATCCATATTATTTTAATTTAATGACCAATGAAAAAAATTGTAGAGTATATTAATGAGAGATAAAAATGACAAATTCATTGTTTTCTTAATTATTAATTAGTGTGCAAAATACTTAAATTACAAATAAAATAAAACAGAGAGTATATATAACATGACTATATTAATTATATATATTAAATTTATTTTTATGGATGTACAGAATAGGTATAAAATCTTCTTTATAGCATATGTATATTACATATTAACGTGTCATGTAATTTTTATAAATCATTATATATGAATTAAATAAATACATAAGAAAAAAATATTATTGACGACGTAACTAATATTCACCAATCTATTCCTATTTTAAAATATGTATACAACCAATTTACATATAATAAATTCTAGTTTGTACATCAATAAAGTTTACAATCATCACATTTACTATAGACGAATTAATCGGGCATTAAATCTATTTAAATATATAGTTTGGAAAATGTATTGTGCCCTTTGCTTTCTATTATTGTTGATGTGAATCAATCAATCAAATCTTATATTGACCTTTACAATAGTATCTAGTTATGTACACACCGATAGCATATTATATACTACTTTTTATTATAGTGAGATAAGCTAAGCTTTCAATTTCCATATGTCACATTCACTATGTATATCAACTACGTTAGATGCTGTTCTCAACACGGATTCATGATTCAGAAGAAATTTTGTGATTGATTTTTTTAAATAAAATTTCAGAGGTTATATTTTATATCATAATAATAATTATTATAATATGATATCAAATAATTCATATATATTGCATTGTATTTTTTGGAAAAACAAAATATCAAAATATATTATATGCTGTTCTCAACACGGATTCATGATTTAGAGGAAAAAATTGTGATTGGTTTTTTAAATAAAATGTTGGAGGTTATAATTTTATATAATAATAATAATAAATATTATAATATGATATTAAATAATTCATATATATTGCATTGTATGTTTTTGGAAAAAAAAAATATCAAAATATATTCATATTTGATTTAGTAAATTTTTATTTATTTTATTAAAAAAAATTTAATATTAAGAAAAATCCAGAGAAGACTTTTATGTATTAAATAGTTAAAAACAAACGGACTCTTTGATCCATAAGGAATTAATTAAAAAAAAAAATTCCCTAATAAATTTTTTTAATATTCTACAATTTTAATGTTATTTTTATAAATATATATCTCTAATATTAGTATAGTGATATTTTCTCTAAAGTCTGTAAGATCAAGAATCAGGTCCAAGTAGTTGAGCCAGGTACCCAATCCAGACTTTTTCATATAACTCAGGAACGGTTATAAAGCATGTGCAAAATGTACGTTTGCACACACTCATTTATAAATTAATAAAAAAATTCGATGCATTTAAGGTCTAAAATAATAAAAAGGAAAAAAATGTAATGAAGACCTATATTTCAAATACTGAACGAGTCAAAATTTGTTTGTAACTTTTGTACCTTAAAAAATAATTGAGTTTATTTCGGTAGTCATAAGTGAACGACAAATGATAAATATTTAGTCATTTAGAAGGGAAAACAACATCAAAAGCAATAAACCAAGGTAAAAATGCACATGAATATTTAAGTACAATCGAAATTACATTTCTTATATATCGAAATCACGAAAGGTGTAGCTATTCAAACTGTAAAATACGATGTTCGTCACTTATTAAATACAATCTTCTTGACTCACTTCGACATATACATATGGTTAGTATAATGGTGGAGGGGGATAGCTATAGGTATAGCTTGGAGGTGGTGGAGGAGATTTGTAGACATATGGCGGTGGTGGTGGTGAACTATAGATGTAGGGAGGAGGTGGAGGAGATTTGTAAACATATGGTGGTGGTGGTGGCGAACTGTAGACATAGGGAGGTGGTGGAGGAGACTTGTAAACATATGGAGGTGGTGGTGGAGAGCTATAAACGTAGGGAGGTGGTGGAGGAGACTTATAGACATATGGAGGTGGTGGTGGAGAACTGTAAATATATGGCGGTGGTGGTGGAGAGCTATAGACATATGGAGGAGGAGGAGGAGACTTGTAAACATATGGTGGAGGTGGTGGAGAACTGTAGACGTAAGGAGGTGGTGGCGGAGACTTGTAAACATATGGAGGTGGAGGTGGTGGACTGTAGACGTAGGGAGGTGGTGGTGGTGGGCTGTAGACGTAGGGAGGTGGAGGTGGTGGGCTGTAGACGTAAGGAGGTGGTGGTGGTGGACTGTAGACGTAGGGAGGTGGAGGTGGTGGGCTGTAGACGTAAGGAGGTGGTGGTGGTGGACTGTAGACGTAAGGAGGAGGTGGTGGTGGACTGTAGACATAAGGAGGTGGTGGTGGTGGACTGTAGACATAAGGAGCTGGTGGCGGAGAGCTATAGACGTAAGGAGGAGGTGGTGGTGACTTGTAAACATAAGGTAGTGGTGGTGGGGAGCTATATACGTACGGGGGTGGTGGTGGCGACTTGTAAACATATGGTGGTGGTGGTGGTGGACTGTAGACGTAGGGAGGTGGTGGAGGGGGAGACTTGTAAACATATGGAGGTGGAGGTGGTGGACTGTAGACGTAAGGAGGTGGTGGTGGTGGACTGTAGACGTAAGGAGGTGGTGGCGGTGGACTATAGATGTAAGGTGGTGGTGGCGGAGAGCTATAGACGTAGGGAGGTGGAGGGGGAGACTTGTAAACATATGGAGGTGGAGGTGGTGGACTGTAGACGTAGGGAGGTGGTGGGGGAGAACTATAGAAGTAGGGAGGTGGTGGGGGAGAACTATAGACGTAGGGAGGCGGTGGGGGAGATTTGTAAACATAAGGAGGTGGTGGTGGAGAGCTGTAGATATATGGAGGAGGTGGTGGTGGAGATTGGTAAACATATGGTGGGAGTGGTGGAGATTTGTAAACATATGGTGGGAGCGGTGGAAATGTGTAAACATACGGTGGTGGTGTTGGTGGAGAGTATTGGGCACTTGTATGCGCAAGCATGGAATACAAGGCCAAGACCAACATGAGCACAGATGGCCAATTAGGATTGGCCATGTTGCAAAAACTTATGTCCTCTCTGTTTGTCTAAGACTCTTTAACCAATATATTTTTGAATGTGTTGTAAATAAGAAGCAAGCAGATTTTTATAGCAGGCATAGGTGCAACTCGTATGCTTGTTTATTAAAGATTATGAATGTTTCTTAGTGCGACATGGTTATATTGTTTAATAGTTCAAATGAACTTGAGAATTTGTTAAAGTAAAATTTAGGAAGAAGTCTTTGGTAGCTACCCATTACTTTATCCCAAGATTGGACGGGTAGACTTTGAAGTTGTCAATATAAAACTCGATGTCATAATGTGGCTGTAGTTGCCATATATCAAAGTTTTCCATATTTTCTTCAAGTTTTCTTGGAAATAAAAGTTTTCAAAATCAGATTTCATATGAAGTTATGGTAGCTTATGGTTCATGATTTAACTTCCATCACATCTACGCATGACTAGAGAGGCACACCACATACACAAACATGTATATTGTCTTACTATTCAATATATATATAACTGACCTTGCAAATTAAACATTTTCTTATGTTCTAAAACCAAGCTTCAAAATATGCTTCACTTACTCTTCCAAGATGTGTCGGTTATTTTCTCTCTATAATATTATATCATAAGACTACAACAACTTGCTTTTAAATTCAAAATCTATTATGGATAACATTTTTTTCATATTTTATACATATTCTATAGAAGATTTCTCCTTTAAAGAATTGGAAAATATTGGCAAACATGACAGAGGAAACGTTTTGGTTTAAACTTTGAAGTTGTCAATGTAAACTCTATTTCATTTATGGAAGTATCTTTCCATCATGTTTTGTTTATTGAATTCTACATTTTCTACCTCAATGTCGGTATATCAATTAATCATAATGTTTTTGTGATTGAGTGTTTACTAGTACTAGAGCGCCCAGTCTAGAAAATGTTTTTTAGTCTTTCGAATTGATAATCGATTCCAATTGGCTACTCATAAGAAAATTGGGGATATTGTTACGAAAGCATGGTAAGGGATTCATAATAAAGACGAGAGCCATTACCTATAGGCTATAGTAAGATCTCCCATTCCTCAGAGAAGTGTCCTAGTGGACAAAGCAGAAGAAGCCATGCACGTGAAACTCTGAGACGTGGTTAGTATTTAAGAGCTAAACAAATTAAAGATGGTTGACATCTTACAAAAAGAGCCGACGGGTCGGGTACTCGTTGACGGATATTGGGCACACGCGCGCGGTTGGGTCAGAAAGACTAATTCATGAAGTTTCGATGTCGAACATATTTTATTTTGGAAGTAATTAACCGATGGTACGTAACAGCGAACATTATTGATTATAAAATTCGAAATTATCAATGTAATATATCACTAATGTGATTGTTCCTTTTCTATTACATCGGAAAATCAGTGATGAGAAATCCGTCACTAGTATCTTTGAAATTTTCTTTATCGACATCTTTAATTAGTGTTTTCTTAGATTTCATTACCACCTTCGCCAACCCATACTGATCTTTTATGATGAAGTTAAAATCTGTAAAAATATATTATGCTAAAAAAACAATCTTTTTGGTAATATTGAACTACTAATTAATAGGCCACCTCTTATAAATTACCCAGGGTTAAACACTTTTAAAAAACTATTAAAAGAATGTACACCAGTGATTGTCAAATTATTTGCTTTCTAATTTCTCCCATATACCAACACTTTTTTCTCGCAAATACCAAAGACCGATTCCTCTTAAGTCTTTATTTTAAAAAAAAATCTGAAACTAGTTTGACGTGTTAAACAATAAACACTATTATTGCTCTAAGAAGCATTCATAAACTTCAGTAAACAAATATTCTAGTTGTTGTAATGGGGACTATATAAACTGATTCCTTTCTATTACACTTCATTCAAATTAAAATAAATTGTTTGAGAAGTAAGAACAATACTAACAAAAGCTGAGAGTAGAGACAGGAGCACACAAGTTCCATCGACATGGCCAGTCCTAAGAATTGGCCATCTTTACTTATGTTGTTATTGGCCGTGTATGCCATTGCTGCTCATACAAGTGCTCAGTACACATACTCTCCACCATCACCACCACCATATGTCTACAATTCTCCTCCACCCGCTCCATATGTCTATAGCTCTCCTCCACCTCCTCCTTATATTTATCAATCTCCCCCGCCTCCTCCATATGTCTATAGCTCTCCACCACCACCTCCATATGTTTATAGCTCTCCTCCACCTCCACCATACGTTTACAAGTCTCCACCACCACCTTCTTATGTCTACAGCTCTCCACCACCTCCTCCTTATGTTTACACATCTCCCCCTCCTCCTCCATATGTCTATAGCTCACCACCACCACCTCCGTATATTTACAAGTCTCCACCACCACCTCCATACATCTACAGCCCTCCTCCACCTCCACCATACGTTTACAAGTCTCCACCACCACCTCCTTACGTCTACAGCTCTCCACCACCTCCTCCATACGTTTACAAGTCTCCACCACCACCTATTTATGTCTATAGTTCTCCACCCCCTCCTCCTTATGTTTACAAGTCTCCACCACCACCTCCATATGTTTATATCTCTCCTCCACCTCCACCATACGTTTACAAGTCTCCACCACCACCTCCTTATGTCTACAGCTCTCCACCACCTCCTCCTTATGTTTACACATCTCCCCCTCCTCCTCCTTATGTCTATAGCTCACCACCACCACCTCCGTATATTTACAAGTCTCCACCACCACCTCCATACATCTATAGCTCTCCTCCACCTCCACCATACGTTTACAAGTCTCCACCACCACCTCCTTACGTCTACAGCTCTCCACCACCTCCTCCATACGTTTACAAGTACCCACCACCACCTCCTTATGTCTATAGTTCTCCACCCCCTCCTCCTTATGTTTACAAGTCTCCACCACCACCTCCATATGTTTATAGCTCTCCTCCACCTCCACCATATGTTTACAAGTCTCCACCACCACCTCCTTATGTCTACAGCTCTCCACCACCTCCTCTTT
The DNA here is from genome assembly GCA_028015245.1 of Cardamine occulta. Classification (NCBI taxonomy): domain Eukaryota; kingdom Viridiplantae; phylum Streptophyta; class Magnoliopsida; order Brassicales; family Brassicaceae; genus Cardamine; species Cardamine occulta. The sequence goes on along the minus strand of CM051362.1, from coordinate 22,825,159 downwards.
ATGTTTACACATCTCCCCCTCCTCCTCCATATGTCTATAGCTCACAACCACCACCTCCGTATATTTACAAGTCTCCACCACCACCTCCATACATCTATAGCTCTCCTCCACCTCCACCATACGTTTACAAGTCTCCACCACCACCTCCTTACGTCTACAGCTCTCCACCACCTCCTCCATACGTTTACAAGTCTCCACCACCACCTCCTTATGTCTATAGTTCTCCACCCCCTCCTCCTTATGTTTACAAGTCTCCACCACCACCTCCATATGTTTATATCTCTCCTCCACCTCCACCATACGTTTACAAGTCTCCACCACCACCTCCTTATGTTTACAAGTCTCCAACGCCACCTCCAAGCTATAGTTATAGCTCTCCCCCTCCTCCAATATACTAAAAAAACATATACATGATGAGCTGAGTTTCAAAAAATGATATTTTCGTTTAGCGATCAACCATTGTATTCATGGAATAAATAATTTCGTTTCTATATTTTCATATATAAGAAATGTATTCTTTGGTTACTAACCAGGTGCATTGTTGTTGTTTAATTGCTTATTTAGATGTTGTTGTACTCTTCAAGAGATCCATGTTCTTGTCGTTCATTTATGACTATCTAATAAACTGAATAATATTTGTTTGAACCTTTTAAATAAATCCATTAGTCTTGCCTTCTTGCGCATCTTGAAGTCTCCCAACAATGTTAGTGCTTAATTAAGTATTTTCATAGTTCTACAATATGAATATGGAGATTGAAAGCTTATATAACTCCGTTTCTTTAACAAAAGATTACTATAGGAAAATGGATATTTTAAAGGTGATGTTAGAGTAAAAGCGACTATTTTACCTTTAAAGAAAGTGGCGTTTGTTAAATTATATTGGTTTAATAATCTATATATGTTTAAGTTTTTTCCTAGGAAATGGTCTTGCCCCACCGAGTTTGACCCACAAATGAAAGGTTCAGTCAGTCTAAGAAAACCGTCGGTCCAAAGTGAGGTCTAAATCAACTAAGCACCAATCTCATCCAAGTTGAAATCCAGTAAGAGAAGCAAAAAGCCCACATGATGACTTGATCATCGGCTAATTAAGTAGTTAACTCGTCTTAGACAATTTTTGCATGTGACTTGATCATGGGTGGGTCAGTTCCAAAGAAAGTGGGAAACTTGATAAGCAAATATATCGAGGATGATCTACAGATGCGCTTATTAAAACCAAAGGAAGAAGCCATTCGAGGGATTCACATTTTTTCTGACCTAATAGCTCTGCTTTACATCAAGCTAGCCCCATTCGATCTTTTCGTCCAACATTAATGTAATATTTTGGTCATTTCATCATAGGAGCCGACACTAGGTACAAGCAAATCAATCTTGTGCTTAGGGTCAACACCTATATATATTTTGGGCTAATTCTTTACATAGATTTAGTGGCTCCGTTGGGTCACAGATTCAAATTGCTGAATATTTTGGTTTTTTTTTCTTTTTCTTGTGTAAAAAGATTTTGCTTAGGATCGTTTCAAACTCAGGACCAGTTGTATTCATCAACAATAAAAAATAATCTATACTTAATAGTCTCAACCAAAATCTTGGTTGGCATTGATCTCATCTTGGCACTTCACCGTGTATTTCTTGATTTTGGGTTTAGGTATCCTCATAAACTAATATTGTTTTCCTTATTTTAATAACATTTAAGAAAAACATTGAATTATTGTGATAATATAATTTTCAAAGATAATGTACTCTACAATATAAAAGTGATAATAATAAAATGGAAGTGCAACTTGTGTAATTTTTAAACTAATTTCAATCTAATTTTTTAAACAATTTTTAATGGAAAAACGATGGAATAAGACAACACGTTAATAGGAGGAGGACGAACACATAAGATGACTGAAATGTGAAAAGAAAAGAAAAAGAGATCAGACGGCCAATTTTACTGATAAAAGAACGCGCAAGAGGGAACTCAAAAATCAAAGTTATGAGTCACATTAATAGATATTTAAAATGATAAGATGTAAGAAATGTGGAACTAGTGTTTAGAAATTCAGTGATAGAGAATTCAGAAAGAAACTTCTTAACTGACGTTGAAGTTAATTATTTTGACATCTTCTAAATCTACATATTCAAATTTAATACGGTAAGGGGTACTTATCAAAGACATATTCTTGGCTACTTTTTCTTTACACAAAATCTGGAGCTAATTTGACTTATTAAACAATGAACACTATTGCTCTAAGAAACATTCATAAACTTCAATAAACTAATATTCTAGTTGTCGTAATGATCGTCCTATATAAACTGATGTCTTTCTATTATAATCCATTCAAAAATACTCAATTGCAAAGTAAGAATCAGACTAACAAAAACTGAGTCTAGAGACAAGAGCACACAAGTTCAATCAATATGGCCAATCCTAATAATTGGCCATCTCTACTTATGTTAGTCTTGGCCTTGTATGCCGGTGCTGTTCATACAAGTGCCCAGTACACATACTCTCCACCATCACCACCACCCTACGTCTATAGTTCTCCACCACCTCCTTACGTCTATAGCTCTCCACCACCCCCACCTTATGTTTACAAGTCTCCACCACCACCTCCGTACGTCTACAGCTCCCCACCACCTCCTCCATATGTTTACAAGTCGCCACCTCCTCCTCCTTACGTATACAGCTCTCCACCACCACCCCCGTATGTTTACAAGTCACCACCACCTCCTCCTTACGTCTATAGCTCTCCACCACCACCTCCCTATGTTTACAAGTCGCCACCACCTCCTCCTTATGTCTACAACTCCCCACCACCTCCTCCCTATGTTTACAAGTCTCCACCACCTCCTCCTTATGTTTACAAGTCGCCACCACCTCCTCCTTATGTCTATAGCTCCCCACCACCACCCCCATATGTTTACAAGTCTCCACCACCACCCCCTTACGTCTATAGCTCCCCACCACCTCCTCCATATGTTTACAAGTCACCACCACCTCCTCCTTATGTCTACAGCTCTCCACCACCACCTCCATATGTTTACAAGTCGCCACCACCTCCTCCTTACGTCTATAGCTCCCCACCACCACCTCCCTATGTTTACAAGTCACCACCACCTCCTCCTTACGTCTATAGCTCCCCACCACCTCCTCCTTATGTTTACAAGTCGCCACCACCTCCTCCTTATGTCTATAGCTCTCCACCACCACCTCCATATGTTTACAAGTCTCCACCACCTCCTCCTTACGTATACAACTCCCCACCACCACCCCCATATGTTTACAAGTCTCCACCACCACCTCCTTACGTCTATAGCTCCCCACCACCACCCCCATATGTTTACAAGTCTCCACCACCTCCTCCTTACGTCTACAGCTCTCCACCACCACCTCCATATGTTTACAAGTCACCACCACCTCCTCCTTACGTCTACAGCTCTCCACCACCACCTCCATATGTTTACAAGTCGCCACCACCTCCTCCTTACGTCTATAGCTCCCCACCACCACCTCCCTATGTTTACAAGTCACCACCACCTCCTCCTTACGTCTATAGCTCCCCACCACCTCCTCCTTATGTTTACAAGTCGCCACCACCTCCTCCTTATGTCTATAGCTCTCCACCACCACCTCCATATGTTTACAAGTCTCCACCACCTCCTCCTTACGTATACAACTCCCCACCACCACCCCCATATGTTTACAAGTCTCCACCACCACCTCCTTACGTCTATAGCTCCCCACCACCACCCCCATATGTTTACAAGTCTCCACCACCTCCTCCTTACGTCTACAGCTCTCCACCACCACCTCCATATGTTTACAAGTCACCACCACCTCCTCCTTACGTCTACAGCTCTCCACCACCACCTCCATATGTTTACAAGTCGCCACCACCTCCTCCTTACGTCTATAGCTCCCCACCACCTCCTCCCTATGTTTACAAGTCTCCACCACCTCCTCCTTATGTATATAGCTCCCCACCACCTCCTCCCTATGTTTACAAGTCTCCACCACCACCTCCTTACGTATATAGGTCCCCACCACCTCCTCCCTATGTTTACAAGTCTCCACCACCACCTCCTTATGTCTATAGCTCCCCACCACCTCCTCCTTATGTCTACAAGTCTCCCCCTCCTCCTCCATACGTCTACAGTTCTCCACCACCTCCTCCATATGTTTACAAGTCTCCTCCTCCTCCTCCATATGTCTACAGCTCTCCACCACCACCTCCTTATATTTATAAGTCACCATCGCCTCCTCCTTATGTCTACAGCTCTCCCCCTCCTCCATTGTACTAAACTAACATATTCATGATGAGTTGAGCTTCAAAAGAACAATAGTTTCGTTGAGTGATTCAGCCATCATATTCATGGAACACAAAATTCCCTTTCTACATTGTCTTATATAAGAAATGCATTTCTTTGGTTACAAACTAGGTGCATTTTTGTTGTTTGTTTGCTTCTTTTTATGTTGTTATACTCTTTAAGAGATCAATGTTCTTGTCGTCCATTTATTACTAATAAACGCAATAAATTTTATTGAAACAGTTTACATAGATCCATTTACCTTGAGCATCTCGGAGTTTACCCAACCATTTTATTTTTTGTTAATATCTTCCCCACATAGTAAATGAAAATTTCCCCTACATATATTAAAGGAAATTAAGTAAAATAAGTATTTCTTAAAGCAAAATTTGTAAAAGTAGAATAAAAAATGTACGTTTGTTAGGTGAAGATAGAGTAAAATCGACCAGTTTATTTTACGTACCCTTTAATAAAGTTTGCTAAATACATTACTTCTGAAGCATGATAACATCTATTGACTGGATGAGAATAGAAGATGCTGAAAATGAAGAAAAGAATACAAAAAGAAATCAGGTGGATGGGCCGGGTAATATATAGAAGATACATCCATAATTGTTTTCAAAATTGGGTTGTTGTAGACGTTTACACTATTTACTACCAATTTTTTTTTTTTTTTTTTTTTTTGCTTCTCGTAACAGTTAAATATAGGGTAAATCATAAATATTTTTGAACACTATTTCAAAGCAATGTCTCACATCTTTGTCATTTAAATTTACCTAGTTTCTCTTAAAGTTATTATTACCAATTGCCAAATTCACTAAAAAAAGAAAGCAAGCTCAAGGAGGAGATACTCAAAATTATGAGTCACCCTAACATCTTGACCACATGTAAGATATAAGCTGTAATATTATAATATACAACTAGTGTTTACAAATTCAGTGATAGAGAATTCAGGAACAAACTTCTTTAACTGACGTCGATTTTAAATTGATATATGCACCTTCAAAGTCTACATATTCATTTATAAAAAATGGTAAGGGGAAGTTTACCAAAGACTTATTCTTCTCTACTATATTTCTTTAGAAAAATAAGAAAATAAAAACGAATTTAACTTATTAAACAATATAACACTACTGCTCTTAAGAGTTTGGTAAAATGTAGATTGATTTTTATAATTGTCACTAGGATATCAATGAAGGTCAACTTTGCCGTTTATTTCTGATCATTTACGGCAAACGCCCGTGGCTAATATATTTTACTAAGTATAATTTTGCGTTTAGGTGTGTTGTTTTTTCTGGGGAGGTTGGATAAATATTTTGTAAATTACTCGGCCCAAAAGTAACATATCATCGATCTCCAAGCTACACAAAAAGAAAATAAAAAACATAGCCCCTTGGATTTTTTACTAAAACTACCCTCCCACAGTAAAACGACATGCAGTTATTTATTTAAGTTATAAAACGACATAAACCGTGGAATATAACCCAACTTAAGCAAAAAAAAAAAAAACCCGACCCGGTTCTTAACCTACCCAGTTGTTGTCTTCTTCTTATAAAATGCTTCCATGAATCCCTAATTTACACAGCCGCGACGCGTATCATTCTCTATTTTGTTTTATTTGATTGATATATGTGTTTTGTTTATTGCAATAGTATAAGCACCGTATAGCCCCTTGCATCTTTGAGATTATAGATTTGAGGAACAAATTCGAGAAAAGGGTACTCAATTGGTGCTAAATATTGGCATTTACGCTTCTTTATTGAGATGTTCAATAGTTGAAATTCTCAGAAATGCGTATTGGCCAATAGAAATTTCGATGTTTGTGTGGCTTTAATTCGTTTTATTTTTGTTGATTGTATTGAAAGGAAACAGAGCATCATGATGAGAAAATTTGCCTCTGAAGTCAAATTCATGTTGATATATTCTGACAACCTTCAAAGTTCTCTGAATTGCTCTGTTTTCTCCTTTTAAATCTATTTTTTTTTTGTGGGTACATATGATTTGGAGATGATTGACTTGGGATTTTGCTTGAGCTTCAGATTTCGTTTTAACTGATTCTAGTTGTTTTGTTTTTTGAAAATTATTAAACTTTGATTTGCACCTAAGAAAATCATAGTCTGTTTTAACTGATTTAATGTTTCAGACTACACGAGCATGGTGCTATATGAAATTTCTTTCGTGAGTTTTTAATGTCATATTTAGCAGTTTGCTTTGATATATGGCTTAACTTTTGAAGAAAATATATGTTTTTGTTTTCGTTTCTGCGCGAGGATATATAGAATTAGGAGTCTTTAATGCCAATGTACCAAATGTTTAGATTGATAAACATGAAAAGTTTTTGTTAAGCCAAAACAACTAGAATCCCAAAATGGATTTTGAATATTAAATGTGCTCAAGGATTCTGTCAAAGCCAGACCTTCACGATAAAGATGAAAATTCCAATTTGATTTGCTATAATAACCTTAAGAACACATATATAAGCTCTGGTCTGTCTTATCGGGTTTTTGCAGATGATATTCTTAATCATAACGATACAGTTGAAAACCACAAACTAAAGATTAAGCATAGAAGATAATCTCATCTCATGCATGAGAAGTTGAAATGAAGAGGATGTCAACGGTACTAACCAAAAAATGTTAGGACGCAAGGACACATGCAAGAAGACCAATTTGCTTCGTATGATGTAGGAGTTGTCTTTTTAGTCGAATGATGTAGGTGAAATAGAAATACATTGAACAACTATGAGTTTGGGATAAGATCATAAGAGTTTTTTGGGTTGTGTTAGACTTGAGAATACTTATTTTCGTTTAAGCATGTAGACAGTTTTTAGCCCTTCGTGCCCTCCATTTTTCTCAAGTTGTGAGATTAATCTGTTTGATTAGTTAAATCAAATTTATATATTTGTGATTATAGTCAGTTAGTTTTCTAGTAATCTAAGCAAGGGAAAGATTAAAGTAGGAATGGTCCACATGACAAAGTAGGAATTTTTGTGTGATTATAGTCAGTGGCGGCGGTAGAAAAAAGTTTTATGGGGTCAAAATCTAAGTTCTAACACAAGTTCTCAAATCTCAAGTATCATGTGGTTTCACTTCCACGTAAAACATTTCTACACACTCCTTTGACGAAATAATATTTATATAAATTAAAAAAGTGTTAAATAGTTTTTTTTTTTTCTGTTGGGCCCAACCCAACAAGATTGGGTTACTTTAACTCGTCCAATACCAAATGTATACGAAGATATAACTTCTTTTTCCCACCTTATATCCTCACTCATAGAAGCTGATAACTTTTTGTAATCCTTGCTCGTTTTAACGGCAATGGCTTCCTTACAAGCTTCACTATCTGCTTTGCCTCTTGCTGATCGAACTTTCCGCAAAAAGTTTTCTTCTTCTTCTTCTTCTTCTTCTTCGAATTTCGTTCTGAGAGAAAGAGCCGCTGCAAAAGAGATTCACTTTAACATTAGGTCCAAAGGGACGAAATGTGGTGTTGCAGAACAAGTATGGACCTCCCAGGATCGTCAATGATGGTGAAACTGTTCTCAAAGAGGTTTCTCACTTACTTACCTTTATATCCATAAGCTTCTGGTACTCAATGAAATGAACAAAACCATAATCAGCTTTTATTGTGTGGTGTAGATTGAATTGGAGGATCCATTAGAGAATGTTGGAGTGAAACTTGTGAGGCAATCGGGTGCTAAGACTAATGATCTTGCAGGTGATGGTTCCACTACATCTATAGTTCTTGCTCATGGACTTATTACTGAAGGTATTAAGGTATACAGATTCCCATTTATGACCAATTTTATAATGCATCACCATATATGTACTTTCTACTTGTGAACACATCTCAGTCCTTCTCTTCAGGTGGTTTCTGCTGGAATAAATCCGATCCAAGTTGCGCGAGGTATTGAGAAAACCGCAAAAGCTCTTGTTTTAGAGCTCAAGTCAATGTCCAGAGAGGTGAATGATCAATGCCTTTTAACCCTTGAGAGTATTCATTAGAATGGAGTTAATTAGCTAGCCTCTGGAACTTTATGTTTGCAGATTGAAGATCATGAGCTTGCTGAAGTTGCAGCAGTTAGTGCAGGGAATGACTATGAAGTTGGAAACATGATATCCAATGCTTTTAAACAAGTAGGAAGGAATGGTGTAGTAACAATAGAGAAAGGAAAATACCTTGTTAACAATCTTGAGATTGTTGAAGGAATGCAGTTCAATCGCGGTTATTTATCTCCATACTTTGTCACTGATCGAAGGAAGAGGGAAGTTGAATTACATGATTGCAAGGTCTGAAACCAAGACCTCTCAGTTTATTTTTTTCTTTCTTTCTGGTTTGCTTGGAAGAGCAATGGCTAATAGTATATAGCTGCATTGTTTTGTTGTGTGGCTGCTCTTGGTTGATAAGAAAATCACAAATCCAAAAGATATGTTCAAGATATTGGATTCTGCTGTTAAAGAGAACTTTCCAGTTCTTATAGTTGCTGAAGATATTGAGCAAGACGCTCTAGCTCCTGTTATTAGGAACAAACTAAAAGGTAACCTCAAGGTGGCAGCTATTAAAGCTCCTGCTTTTGGTGAGCGCAAGAGTCACTGCTTGGATGATCTTGCAATCTTAACTGGAGGTAATCAAGCTCCATCTTCACTCAGGGCATCATATCATGTAACACTTGCTTTGAATATAATTTTCCCCCATTTTCTTTTCTGAATCACTGGGTTATTATTCTCTGTGTAGCAACCGTGATCAGAGATGAGATGGGCCTGAGCTTAGAGAAACCTGGAAAGGAGGTCTTAGGAACATCTAAAAGGGTTCTTGTAACTAAGGATTCAAACTGATTGTTACAAATGGAACCACTCAAAAAGCAGTCGATGAAAGGGTTTCTCAGATTAAAAATCTCATTCAGGTTCTTGTATTATCCATGTCGTCTCTCATTTTATTAAGCAAGTGGCTTCTTTGACAGGAACATCTATATTTGATGCTCATTTTTTTCATTTGATCATAATGTGTAATTCAGAACACCGAGGAAAGTTTTCAGAAGAAGATCCTCAATGAAAGAATAGCCAGATTATCCGGTGGTATTGCTATAATCCAGGTGACTTTGTAAACCACTGATACCAAAAACAATCTGATCATGTTGAACTAACTTCCAAAAGCCTTAGGTAGGTGCACAGACTCAAGTTGAGTTGAAGGATAAACAGCTAAAAGTTGAAGATGCCCTGAATGCAACTAAGGTAACTCCAGTCAAAACATGTGGTTGAGAAATTGTCAGTCCAAGAAACCTGATCTCTCAGAATTTAGTCAGCAATTGAAGAAGGGATTGTAGTTGGTGGTGGTTGCGCTCTCTTGCGCCTGGCTACAAAAGTGGACAAAATCAAAGACATACTTGACAATACAGAGCAAAAGGTAGTTGTTTCAAGGCTAGTGGAAGTAGAACATCTCTTAAATGTCCCATAAGATGTGATATTTTTCTTGCAATGTTATAAGCAGATCGGAGCTGAAATATTCAAGAAAGCATTACGCTACCCCATAAGACTTATAGCCAAAAACGCAGGCAAAAATGGCAATATCGTCATAGAAAAAGTATTTGATAATGCCAGTTCTCTAGAACCAAATCCTAACTTCCAATAACTAACTCAGAAATCTGTAGGTCTTATCGAATGAAAACACTATGTACGGTTACAATGCTGCAAAAAATCAATACGAAGATCTGATGTTAGCTGGTATCATTCATCCAACTAAGGTAATAGCAGGGCTTAGTAAATGCAAAGATTGAGTTCTTTTTGATGTATGTTTCAGCTTCTCATCTCAACATTGTCTGATAACTGAAATAACAGGTTGTGAGATGTTGCTTGGAACACGCTGCATCAGTGGCTAAAACGTTTCTGACTTCGGATTGTGTTATGGTTGAGATCAAAGAAATCAAACCCAGACCCATCATTAACCCACCATTGCCTACTTCTCCAGCTACTTCTTCCATGTTCCCTGACACAAAATTGCCAAGATTTCCTCAAATTATGCCCAGAACTCGAAGCCACTTTCCAAGGAAGTAGGAAGCAAGCAGTCGTCGAAAACTGTCTTACTTTAGAAACTACAGAGAAGTTAGTCACATTTAATTAATTAATGAATGAATTCATGTAATAATCTCGAAACATAATGCATATTGGACCAGATATTTGAGCAAAATCATATATAATTGACAAAGCATAATTTATAATTAAGTTAACGATTGCATTAAAATTAGAGAAAAAAAAATAAAAATAAGAGCTTCATGCATAACTTTTATTATCAGAGAGAGATACTCCAGCTAAGAGTCGTACAAGTTTTATTTCCGAGTATAAAATAGACTGAGAGATAATTAAAGATAACGTTGTTTGAGGTGGCGGTATCTTCTAAGGTAAACCGGACAGGACCTTTGTGTTTGTTGTTGCTCTTGTGTGGGTTTGTGACGGCAAAGCGGACATTTATTGTGTATCTCCAGCCATGATTCGATGATGTAGCGTGGAAGACATGAGAGCAAGGCATATGGGTTGCTTCTTCCCCAAGGAACATTCCCTCTTTACAGATTGCACAAGGCTCTAGCTCATCCATCTCGTACTCCAATTTATTAACCTCTGTTGCGATCGCTGGTCCCAAGCCGCCGCTATGTAAGGAGATGCCATACTCAATCGCCTCTTTCCTAGCATCTATGCATCTCTTTCCTAACAGACCAAGGATTTAGATAATTTTGTCTATGGTTGTATCCCTTAGATAACTTTGATAATACTGGGGAAAAAAAACGGAGTTTGCTCACCAAATAATTTGACTAAGCTGGTTTATAGATTTTACATATCAAACAAAAGCTAGTATTTGGTTAATTCGGAAAGGTAGAAATGAAAACATATTTTTTTGTGGTTTTATTAGAAACCATCGGATATAAAGTGAATGCAAAGCTTGGCGGAACTCCAACATTACTCAACGTGTCATCTTATAAACGTGTCAAAGCGAGGCTTCACTTCTTCTTCGAATCATATGTAATTAATTATCCCCAGAACACGAAATTCAAGAGAGAGCTGAATAACGAAGAGATCGAAGAATTAAAGACGACGAAAGCGAAGATGGTTCTGATGATGCTAATGGATCTAATCGTCGCCGGAATCTCTTTAATAATCGGATTAGGGTTCTTCGCTCTCATCGCTTCCATTCTCTGCTCTGTAGCCTTCTTCCACCATGCCAAAGCCGCTTCTTGACAATCAAACCAAGTAATAGAAATTTTCTTAATTCAAATCTTCAACCAAACCAACAATTCAATTTTTTTTTTTAACTTTTTTTTGAGCTCTCTGCAGAATCAATACATAGAATTGAACAAGGAAGGAAGATGAAGAGCTCAGCTTGTAGTTTAAGAGACATTTGTAATCTGTGAATTTACGAACTTTAATTTAAAGTTTAAAACTTTCATTTCTTATTTCTCTGTTTGCGTATAAAAACCATTCCTCGGATCCCATCCGGGTCAGAGACGAACCCAAGCGGGCGATAAAACCCAAGAACTCGGGGCTCCGAATACAGAGCAATGTTACAGATCCCTTTAGCTTGCAAATCCTCAATCAACCGCTCCATCACCGCTTTCCCAAGACCACAGCTTTGAAACGACGGATCAACCACCACATCCCAGATAATAGCATTGAACACTCCATCACCCGTCGCTCTCGCGAAAGCCACCGGCCGCTGCGTTTTCTCGTACTCCACCCAAAGTAACGCGTCTGTGTGCTCCAACGCCACTTCAATCTTCGCCGTGTCCCGCCGTGGAAATCCCACAGCTACAAAAACCGAATTCAGCTGATCTAAGTTCAGTCCTTCCGCTGTTCTACGGAGAAGAAAGCCTCTGGATTTAAGATCCTCGTCGCTGATTGAGTAGATTGGGGGTGGTCTTTGTCTCGCTGCTGGAAACGCCGCTTGTGATGATTGTGTGACTGCGTTTTGTGGGTTTAAGGTGGATTTTAACCGGAGAGAAGCCGGAGGAGTGGAGATTGTGCCTCCGAGAAGCATGGTATCTACACTATTGCTTGCTAAGTTATCGAATTTTTGATTGATTTGGTGAAACAAGACAAAGGGATTTTTTTTTTGATTTTTTTCCTTGAATTGGGATAAAGTGTGTTTTGTGTGTGGCTGTGGATAACGGAGAACTTCTCTAGCGTTTACTTTTCTGTTTCCGAGTAAATAAAATTTAAAAATCAGTACGAAGAAACTCGTGGCTGTCAGAGACTATTGTCGTTTTGGTAGTTGAGAGTTAAAGAGATACTCTTTTGGCGGGTGATATAGTTGGCTTGAAATGAAACCAGACATGAAGAGAACAAATCCTTAATTACCATAGTTTTGTGTTGCTTCAGTGATCCGGCTGTTCTGAATTTCTAAGTTCTTAATGACTATTTGGTTAATCTAGATTTTGATCATTGGGTGATGCAAACGAGCAGTATGATTGTTCTTGGGCTGTTTTGTGTTTAACAAGTTTGAAAGTCTCTGGCATGTGATCAAGAGAGGATGAGTGTTTTTTTGTTTTCTTCATTGTGTTTTACTGTATCTTTCTTGTCATTAAAGACTTTTAGAGCCCCTAACCCCTTCGTAAGGAGGGCTACGGAGCATTCAAGTAATCCGTCCTGCAGTTCATGAGGGCATTCCTAGAATGGTATCCGTTTTCTTGCCCTTCCAGGTCTCATGATGCTTTGGCGATTTTCAACACTTTCTTAAACTTTGCAAATGGTCAGAATTATATTCTTAGGTTCTCCATGTAGGATTATCTGAAACTGATAGAGGCCAATGACTGGAAATTTTGTTATTGAATCGTTATAATACTGGGATTAGAGGAAGTTGGGCTTGCTCTTTACTTCGATATGCTGGTTGGATGTCAGATAGCTTCTCTTGTGATGATTCTGGAACCTTTCATTTGTTATTGACCTGGTTTCTTGAAAACATATGAAATCTTAGACAGAAATATCTTAAATTTAGTTTTGTTTTCTAATGGTACTGTTTTGAAAGGCAATAATGATGATTGGTGGTTGTTTGTTGTACCAAAACACTGTTGTTTTTGTTGTCCTAATGCTTTTACTCATCGTTCTTGATGTCGTTTTCAACTAGGAATGGAATGTGCCACATGCTATTGTTGACACAAGTTCTCGGTTCATCGCCTTTACTCGTCTGTCCTTGAATCTTCCGGAGATGAAATTGGTAGACCAAGTTCAGTGTTTTATGCTTTTACCTAGCAACATTCTCTCATGTATCTCACGTTTTGTGGGTCATATAATTAGGTTGGGACGGCCCATCTTTCGTTTTCATCTATCTGTTTATTGCTCCTACGTGCATTATAATGGATTGGAGTTTGCAAAGTTGAAAGCGACCTGAGAATTACATCAACGTGAGGGTCTTCCTCTTCTGGAAAGTTGCCAGCTAAACTCTCTTTGTTCTTTACTGTTCCCATTAATTGTGCCTCATTAAGCTTTATTAGAGCTCAATTGATATATTTACCATCTTTTTGTTTTCCAGGATCAAATCGCATCTTGTTATATCAAGGGCTGATAAAAACGATCTGTTGAATTGCTCTAGTAAGGATTTGTCTCTTATCTTTTGGTTTTGTGTTATTCTCTCTAACTATAATTCTCAGGCACCGTTTCCTAAACAGTTTCTTGAGCTACTATAAATGCAATTACTATTGTTCTCGTAATAGATAACATGCCATGTTTGTTTAACTTTCTCTGATGGGTAATACTTGTATTTACTGTTACAAATGGTTCCGTTTCCTAAACTGTTGCTTGAGCTTTATAAATTAAATTATTATTGTTCTCGTAATAGATAATAATAATTCTTGGATTTACTGTTACAGATGGTTCTACTGTGTTGACAACATGGGAAAGAAATCAGAACAGGTTCATTTCTGATCTTTTCTAATAACTCCTTTCCTGATGTGCAACTAGTTTCTGAAGAAGTGGTTTCAAAGAGTTTATAGTAATAGAAAATGACAGATTTTGAATGATTGCAATTTGTTGTTTTGTAAAAGAATCATGTGAAGCTCTTGAAACTAGCTGAGCTTTTTGTTAGTAAGCAAAGCTCTGCTGTTAGCTACTTGGGCCACACATAATAGGAACAATATTGGCAACCTTAGAAACTCCTGTTTTGTCATCAACTGCTTTGTCCTCTACAATGTGCGTTTCTTGTTTCTTGAAAAAAAATGATTAGGATTTCGTAAATTCAATGCTAAAGATTGGTTTAGTAATTGGTTACTGTTGAGAATTAATCAGGAAATGTTGGTTTTTCTCCCATAATCATCACCATCTCGATGGCTCTTGTGTTGAACATGCAGATCAAGATAAGCTCTGTTTTGTGTTAGAAGAAAGTCTATGAAGAACAGGGAACATTTTATATAACAGGGTTCCAACGGAGAACCGTGCAGATAACTTATTTTGGACAGCTTCTACAAAAATAAAAACATATTCCGGCAAAAGAAAACAATGCAACTAGCTACACATGGCTTATTAAAGGCAAACAACAGGATTGGTGAAAGAGCTGAAAAGTCTCTCTTTCATTACAGGATTTGGATTCTATGTGAACCCACCCATATCTTCTTCTCTTTTTCGCCATGAGTTTTATTTGGTTTTGCTTACCTTGCCTTTACTCTGGACACGACTAGCTGCACTTGTTCTTGTTCTAGACTTGAGCTCTGATTTTTCTCCTTCGTTGCTTAATATTTTCTCTGTGTTTTGGCGTTTTTGAAGGTAGACTTGTTTAGAACTATTCTTACCAGCTGCATGTTTGTTGATGTTCTTTAGAAGCTGATTGCTAGGCCCAGAAGATGCATCAGAAGCCATTGAATCATCACTCTCTTCATCACCACTACTATTACCATCATCCTTCTCATGACCATCATCAGCCTCTTTTACCTGTGAATCGTCTTCATCATCGACAACAACAGAAGAATGGTCATTTCCATGGAAGGCGTCTTCTATGTACATAGTCCACCCTGACTCACAACTGCTGTATTCCTCCTCATCAGAGCTTTCATGATTCCTTGGAGACTCCATGGCTTTGTGCAGCAACACAAAGAAAAAAAAAAAAACAAGGTTTCAATATATGCACAAACACACACAAAAGATCACTTGCTTTTTCTAGTTACGTACCTTATTTGTTTCAATCCACTTCAGCAATTTACTCTCTGATATAGGCTCTGTGTCTCTGTCTCTATTTTGTTTTGCTCTTCCATCATCAATAAATATAAATTTTATGTTTTGTTTTTTTGAAGTATCAGGAAAAGCCGGAGCCTATAGGAAGCCTCATATAATTGAAGAGCAGGAGTAAGTTTCACCACATGGCAATCCCTAGCACCATTGTTTTCACTCACTTGAAGCACTACCAGACAAAGCCATTGCAGATATATATCAAAGGAAGGAAGCTTAGTGCCTTCTTCATTATAAAGTACACTCTCATATAGAATTAAAAGCCTATATATATATATATATTATTATTATCTAAAACTTTTCTTTAAACAAATATTTTGGTTCCTAACAAACCATAATCTAATCTAGAGTCAGGACACATCAATATCCACAAAACAAAGAATCATCCTTCTGAGCTCTGTCATTAGTGATGTGTAAGCAAAGCTCATAGGTTCTCAACCTTGTCCTTTCTGTGCTCTTCTTAATTGATAAAAAAAATCATATGGTATGATAAGTTTTAACTTCTCTGTACTCTTGTCTCTTCTCTCTATGTATCAGTGGCTATCTTAAATAGAAAAAATCAGCTTTTGAGGTGTAAATCAGAAGAGACCCACCTCAACAAACAAGAAGGAATAAAAGAAGCATTTACTTAATTAGGTTAAGAGCTGTTCCTCTTTCTTATTCCTTTAATACTCTTCTTCCTCCTCCAATCCTATACTTGTATTTAAAATTGTTGCAGCCTTTTTCTTCCTCTCTCATTGTATTTGAAAGGTATAACCCAACTGGATTAGTTTTTGTCATTTTTGTTTTTATGATAAGGACAAAACAAAAAGAAGTAACAACTGTCACAAAAATAAAATAAAAAGTAAAGACAGGATTTAGATATAATTACAAGAATATACGTATTGATTTGATATAAATTGTCTTCATTGCGTTTTCCTGTTTCTCTGGCGTCACCTTCAAATGTTCTTCTATGGAGGACCTCTTGGTGAGAGCTAGCAAATTCAAGTTTGTGAGAGTTCATAATTACAAAAGGGTGGTTGTGTTTTGACTTTGACTCACCTTTGAGTAATGTAAAACAAAGATATTTAGTTTAATAAGACATTTTTTGAGTCTCATAAGTTAAAAAAAAAATATGAAAGTGGTACTAGAGTGGGTCTCACGAATTTGGAGAGATGTGTGTGTTAGGATTTATTAGAGTTTGTAAAGATCGTTAATGGCTGAAAAAATATGAAATCCAATGACTCCCTCCTGACGGTAGAAAAGAGAAGTTGTCGGCTCCCTCCTGACGAAATCATATTTGTAAATTTGTTAGTAACAATCACAATCCGACATTCTTTGTTTACGTATTTGTACTCTTTCTCACAGCTGTACCCATTTTCACCAACCAACTCAATCTTTTATTTCTTCTCTGTTTATGTTTTAGTACTTTTAATATCCAAGAAACAAAACAACCTAGCTATTAGACCTTTTATGTAGAATACTATTAATCTCGGGGCATATAAGCTCGGACAAATATCAATGCATCAAGAAGTCAATGTAAAAGACTAAAGAGTCTATATACTTTTTAAGATTGAGAGTTTAAGTGCGTGGGGTTAAACCGGTTTCCGTACATGATTGATCGTTGGAACAGAGTTGGGCCCGGTTTACTCTTCCTTTGTGATGTCTGACCTGACTTGGTGAATGATCAGGTAATATTATAGCCTTTTCTTTATTTTTCTCTTACAAAAGTAAGATCAAGTGGATTTTCTCTTTTTCTCTCCATTTTAGGAGGTTGACTTTCGACGAAGACGAAGAACAAAAAGTGAATAATGTTTGGCCAAACACGTTGTTCCTCGTAAGATCTCGAGTAGATGGATCTGAAACTCTGGAATTGGGATTGGGATCAAGAATCTTACCCAACTTCTTCTGATTTCTGGGTCCTCATTTTCTTTGCTCCAATCTTCCTTATTCTTCGCTTAATCCTCGACAGATTCATATTCGAGGTAACCCCACTAGTCTCTGTTTGTTTTCTATCTCTTAGTATATTCGTTATAACTTGTGTAGCAAGTAATCTCTCATGAGAAACCTATCTGAGCATCTCGCAATTATATCATAGAGAGTGGCTTGTCGGCTGGTACTTTTTAGAGGAGACTATACTGATTTAAACGAGAGAAGAAAGAAGATAGTGAAATTCAAAGAATCAGCATGGAAATGTTTGTGCTCTTTCTCTGTCGAAACTTTTGCTCTCTACGTCACTTTTAGGGAGCCATGGTTTAAAGACACAAGATGCTTCTGGTTAGGACCAGGAGACCAGATATGGCCTGACCAACAGATTAAGTAAGACGAATGTACAACCTTAACTTAACTTAATGTGTTACGTGAGATGCAAGAAACTGTCTAGTATGCCTCAAACCCTGATTTCTTCTGAGTTAATTACCGGCTTTTTTCGCAGGTTGAAAATGAAGGGAATGTATATGTTTGTCGGCGGTTTGAATGTATATGCGTTTTTTGCTTTGTTCTTTTGGGAAACAAGACGATCTGATTTCAAAGTCATGTTAGTTCATCACATTGTAACTTCATTCCTCATCATCTTGTCTTACGTTTTTAGGTATATACTCCAATGTAGTAATAATAAAGATACTAATGGCCAACATTTTTTGAGTCCACCAAACTTTAATTCTAATTAACTTCCTCTTTTTTATTCTTTTCTTTACTAGATTTGCTCGTATAGGTTCAGTAATATTGGCTCTTCACGAAATCAGTGACGTGTTTCTAGAGATGGGCAAGATGTGCAAATACAGTGGCGCTGAAACCATGACTAGCGTCTCGTTCCTCCTATTTTTCTTGTCGTGGACCGCTCTACGACTCATCTATTACCCTTTCTGGGTCCTATGGAGTACCAGGTTTAATCCTAAACTCTATAATTAATGCAAGATAGTAGGATCTATATGTGTTTTGGCTGATGATCTCTACGTAAATGTGGACCTATGCAGCTACGAGCCAATAAAAGTGAAACAAGACTTGGACAAGAAGAATATGATGGAAACTGGACCACCACTTATGGTCTTCTACTATGTCTTCAACACACTTCTCTATTGCTTACAGATTCTTCACATTTACTGGTGGGTCTTGATATGTCGTGTTCTCATCAGACAAATCCGTGCCAAAGGCAAAATCGCTAAAGACATTCGTTCTGGTTAGATTTAAACCAACAACTTAATTATCTTGTGAAATTCTATATAACAGGGAATTTTTTTTTTATATAAATAACAGCGAATTTTTGTTTTTAACTTATCTTTCTTCGACTATTATTTGCAGATTCTGAAAGTGAAGATGATGAACACCAAGATTGATTGTAAAAGTTCAAATCAAACTGTAGCATGAGTAATGTCAACGAGTGTGATACGTTCAGCGAATAAAACATATAGCCTATAGCCATCCCAATTGGTTAATGAATATTTGATCAACATCATCTAAATTGGAATTACGCTTTCTAAATCAGAACACGAAACCCAAACGATCGAGCTCGGTTAAGAAGAAAGCCCAAACAATAACACGATGTACGCGACATCGTTTATCCACTTTTTATTTGTTTGTTTCATAGACGTTTTGACCCATGGTTGAATTATAGAAATTCAACTTTGTGAGATGGAAATATCAATATAACATCTTGGAATTAATCTAACAATGAATTAACTAAGAGGACTCTAAACATGTATGGACACGATTTATTTGAAATTCAACTCTAGATACGTTACAAAACCCATAAAATATATGGAAAATAATTGTGCACAACGTCAGCATCGGCACGCTTTACAAACATAAGCAGAACTTTTCTACGCAAACAAAAAAAACTCTTCTGAAATACAATCAGTAATGATTTTTTAAAATGACATCAATTAGGCTTCTTGACCCAAAAAAAAAAAAGATCAATTAGGCTTCTTTTTAAAACGAGACTTTTTACGTAGTAGGATTTCTTATGACAATCTAAGAAGATATTTTAGAAGTTCAGTAAATAAAATTTACATTCAGGATAAAGTTGAGATTATGAAAATATAAGATCGTTAAGGAAAAACAATGTTTAGTCAACGAGATTTTGTTTGTTTGTTTGACAGCGGATAAGATTTTATAGTTAGAGATAACTATAGATTTATGAAGAAAATAAAAATAAAATAGAGACAAGTATTAGTTTAAGAATTCTAATTCAACCTATTAAATAGTCCAAAAATGTTAAACCTTCGTTACTAAAAATTTAAAAAATTAGAATAACGGTCCCATGATTGAACGGCTCCATTTTTTTGATTTCATAAATTAGGGAAATCAGAAATGCCGAAAGGCGGAAACGGAAAGGATTCGCCGTATTATGTATTATATGCCCCTCCTTTTTTAATCATATGCTTCACTTTTTTTTTTAAAAAATTTGTTTTATTAGTTAGTACATATGTTTCTTTTTGTTATTTTCAGAGTACACAAGAAACAAATTGCAACATTTATGAGGATTAAATGCACAAAACCGTGTTTTCTCTATTCATTAAATTAGAACTGTAGGAGGACCCACATGAAAAACAAGTGAACCTACTCTACTCGTAAGTCGAAACTGAGAGAGAAATATAAAAAAAAAAAAAAAAAAAAAACTTGGGTCGTGGAGATAGCATGTGAGTGCTAGTGTACGAACTACGAAGTCAGAGAACTAAACTACACTCAACATGTGGATCCTCGTCACATTTTGATCAATTTACTCACAAGTCATATCATAAGCCTACTTACTCCCTACTTCTTGCTTTTTTTCCAACTTTTATTTTCTTCCAAGTTTTATTGAGTTTACTGTTCGATTAGTAAATTTACGAGACTCGGTCTTTCTACTTCCTAAGAAATGTTTTAAGGCTTAGGAGTTACTATTTTAGTATTTATTATGTAATGTCTCCCTCTGAAATGGAGATACCAAATTTTCACTTGAGGATCAGTTTGCATATTCTAAAGGAAAGGTAGCGAAGAGTCCAAGAGGAGACTCTCTTAATATAATTAATCAGGTTCACTAAATTTTTATTAGTCACATTTATTATAACTTAACAACGTTTTGCACTTTAATTTATCGGATTACCATTCGTTAAAGAATCTGTGTATTTTTCTAAAATTTCTTATTTAGTTAGTAAAATTTGCGTGTTTTTTAATTGAAAATTGTTTCTACATTTCTGTTTAGTTATTTAACATCCCTTAATTCAGACATGAAACTTTTTAAATTTGTTAGCATGAGTACTAAATCAGAATAGTTAAACTTTATTGTACTATTTGGGAAACAAAAGAAATATTTATATATATTTCTAGAAGATAATATTTAATTGATGTATTTTTAGAACATTTCCCTAAATTATCTAGAAGTTTTGATGCAATTAAGTGGAAGTATATCTAGAAGAAAACAAAAGAAATTACATGAATTAAAAGAAAAAAATCATTGAAGATAAACAAAAGTAACGAAGTGTTGAAAAAAAAAAAAAAAGTAACGAAGTACAAATATTAATTCAATCGTGTTAAGGAAAACAAAAAGGTAGAACGGAAAAGAAGTGTAAAATAAAATAAAAAAGAATCAAAAAGTATTAAATTGGCTCTCACATTCATTCTCTCAATGTAACATCTTTTGACATATTTTTCAGAAAATCGCCAGCCCCGATAAATTAGCTCACACAATATCCTCTGATTCCCCAACCTTTTATTTTCCGGTGTTAAATTGAATTGGGACTGCTCTACCAAAACTGAGGAGCCCCAATTCGCAGATTTTTCTTTGTGAGTGCCACACTCATACTCCGAGAAATCGGTTTCAAGTTTCGATTTGGGCTTCTGGGTCTTACTTTTCGCCAATCTGGTTCATTGTTTATGTGTTTCTCTGAATTTCTGGGTTTTACATGCATCGGGCTTTCCCGTTTCATGATCCCAGTTTGATCGTTTCTTCTTGATGTGTCTTTGGATTTCGTTTGTGACTTAAGTTCGCTGCATTTTGATGATAATTTGATATTAGCAAATTTTGTTTCTTTTACTTTCGTGAACGTTGTTTTATTGTGATTAGAGTGTTGCGTTAGCTTAGTCGTGTTGACTCATTCCATGGGTTTAAGTGTTAATGTGACTGTTCCCTGAAAATGTTCCGTACAATTTAGTCTTATTAATATGTGTTTGACTCTGTTAGCATTGGTTTCCTTGTTGTGAGCATTAATTTTGTATTCTCAATGTAAGTATGTTACTTTTTTTTTCGTTTGCAGGCTGAATTTTTCTGTTACTTGTTCATAATGGGTCAAGACATCAATGGGATCGAGTTTCATCAGAAGAGACATGGTCTATTGAAGGATCAAGTTCAATTAGTTAAGAGAAGAGACTCGGTTCGGTACGAAATAGTTCCAATTCAAGATCGTTTGTCATTTGAGAAGGGCTTCTTTGCGGTTATCCGTGCGTGCCAATTGCTTTCTCAGAAGAATGATGGGATTATATTGGTTGGGGTTGCTGGACCTTCTGGTGCTGGAAAGACTGTATTTACTGAGAAGATACTCAATTTTCTCCCAAGTGTTGCTGTCATATCGATGGACAACTATAATGACGCCAGTCGAATTGTTGATGGAAACTTTGATGGTAAGGGTTTCATCTTGGTATATTCTTTTTGAAGGTCTCAGGAGCAATGGAGTCCTATGTATCTATTGAGCTATTTACAATTGTTTTGAAACTTAGATCCACGGTTAACGGACTATGACACATTGCTCAAGAATCTTGAAGATTTAAAGGAAGGAAAGCAGGTTGAGGTTCCTATTTATGATTTCAAGTCCAGCTCTCGTGTTGGCTACAGGTAATGGATCAAACCATCATTTTTTTGCTTTATCTAGACAAACAACCAATTAGTGTCCATTGTCAATGAAGTTGGATATTACATTCACACCAGCATGGTTAATCTTTGTATTTTGTTTTTGGTTATTCCACTGAAGACATTGTTTTTAATGCCATGCTTTTATTTTGTTAGGACCCTTGATGTCCCAGCTTCTCGGATTGTGATTATTGAAGGAATCTATGCTTTGAGTGAAAAACTGCGACCTTTATTGGATCTTCGTGTGTCTGTTACTGGTGGAGTTCACTTTGACCTTGTTAAGCGGGTTCTCCGTGATATACAACGTGCAGGTCAACAGCCAGAGGAGATCATCCATCAGATATCTGAAACAGTTTGTCCTCATTATTTTTACCTCCTGTAGCTGTTATTGGTTTCCTCTGTGAGCTGCTGATGGTTATTGTAACAACTTCACTTTTTATGCAGGTATACCCGATGTACAAAGCTTTCATAGAGC
Organism: Cardamine occulta; assembly: GCA_028015245.1. Lineage (NCBI taxonomy): Eukaryota > Viridiplantae > Streptophyta > Magnoliopsida > Brassicales > Brassicaceae > Cardamine > Cardamine occulta. The sequence continues at coordinate 22,802,397 of CM051362.1, read as the reverse complement.
CAGATCTCCAGACTGCTCAAATTACAATCATCAATAAATTCAACCCCTTCACTGGTTTTCAGAGCCCTACATACATCTTGAAGGTTTGAAAAACGACCTGATTTGTCTAACCATCTTATTGTCTACGTTTGCTAAGCTGAAGCTCTTTTACTATAACTTTGTTGTAGTCAAGAAAGGATGTGTCTGTTGATCAGATCAAGGCTGTCCTTTCTGAAGGACATACAGAGACTAAGGAGGAGACCTATGATATATATCTTCTTCCTCCGGGTGAAGATCCAGAGTCGTGCCAATCATATTTGAGGATGCGGAATAAAGATGGAAAGTATAGCCTTATGTTTGAGGTTTGGCCCTTCAGAGTTCTCTTTCCATGTTTTCATCAATATGACTTTTCAATTTCTGGGAAGCTGTCAATCTTCTGATTCTGTAAATGTTAAGATGCTTAAATTTATCTGGTGAATAACTGTGGTTCTGGTTTTGATATCCAGGAATGGGTTACAGATACTCCTTTTGTCATATCCCCAAGGATTACATTTGAAGTGAGTGTTCGCCTACTTGGTGGGCTAATGGCATTGGGATACACAATAGCAACTATACTTAAAAGGAATAGCCATGTATTTGCTACGGATAAGGTGTTTGTGAAAATCGACTGGCTTGAGCAACTGAATCGTCACTACATGCAGGTCTGTCTATCATTGACCACCATTTTCTTTAAAATTGATAGCAGCTTGGCATAAGAACTGTTAAAAGAAATGTATATAGTTTGATCATCTAGCTTTATGATGACACTCTTGCTCCCAACTACTATGAAATTGGTTTATCCAAAAAACAAATATGACTATAAATTTTAATTTTTGTTATAATCAGGTGCAAGGTAAAGATCGGCAAATTGTACAGAGTACTGCAGAGCAGCTAGGATTGGAAGGATCATACATTCCACGCACCTATATTGAACAGATCCAGCTGGAAAAGCTAATAAATGAAGTAATGGTATGATTTGCTCTGCTCAGATTTATGAATTTTGTTTTGATTGCATTTCATTTGGTGTCCTGATTGAAAGTCCCATTACAGGCCCTACCAGATGATCTGAAGAATAAGCTTAGCTTAGATGAAGATTTGGTGTCTAGTTCAAGCCCAAAGGAAGCACTCTTGCGAGCGTCTGCAGATAGAGTGGCCATGAGAAATAAGAACCTCAAAAGGTACACTTCTTTTGAGGAGTGTATGAGAAAGCTTTGTTACTTCCAACCCATGTGTCCTTAGTTATGCCATTTATGATACACAGAGGCATGTCACACTCGTATTCAACCCAAAGAGATAAGAATCTGTCCAAGCTTGCTGGTTATTCTTCAAGTGATAGGAGATACGAAGAAAGAAATCATGACTCACCAGCGAACGAGGTTCATATTTGTCCTCTTTCATTACCTCTTGGCAACTTTGAAGTCTTCCTTTTAACTTAAAAGGGTGCATTTCTTCTGGTTTTCATCTATTTTAGGGGTTTATGACTCAGCTTTCGGAACAAATATCATCTCTCAATGAGAGAATGGATGAGTTCACAAGTCGGATCGAAGAGCTAAATTCGAAGCTGAGCTGCAACAAAAACTCTCCAACACAGCAGAGCATGGCAATCCAACCTGAAGTCTGCAACGGGTCAGCTCCTACTTCGTATTTCATTTCTGGTCTGGACAATGGGTGCTTAACAAATTCCATAATGCCCCATTCATCATCATCCTCCCAACTAGCCAAGGATTCGCCATTAATGGAAGAGGTAAGTAACCTCACACATCTCTTGTTTGGATTTAATTACATTCCTTTGAAATGAGTTGCTGTTTGTGGTGCAACCAGATATCAACCATTGCACGTGGACAGCGTCAAGTGATGCATCAGTTGGATAATTTGTGCAATCTGATGAGGGAAAGCTCAGCAGAAAGGTTACGCCTAGCAAGAACAGGGAGCAACAATAGCAGTAGAAGAGACAGATCAAGCAAAAGCTTCATCTTGTCCAATGTGGAATCTAAGAGCCTCCCTCTGGTGTTAACCTTGGCTTTTTGCAGCATAGGCATTGTAGTGATCAAGAGCTACATTAACAAACGGCAATAACATCTATAACCACTATGGATCTTCTTCTTCTTCTTTTTTGTTCTTTTCTTTTGGTATTTTTCTTACTGGAGGCATTTTGCGAGCTTCCCTGGTTTTCTCTACGTAGACGAAGACAACAATTATCTTCCCCTAAATTAGTCGCTTGGAAGACATTCTCGATTAATTTATTCAATAAAGTTTAGTTTAAACCTTAGCAGTCACTTCTTTGGGTTCTTACTTCTTACAAGACCTGGGTGCAGTTGTCTTACCCACGTATAATAATTCTCCATACATGCGCAATGCATGCATCAAAAGTTAAAAACATTTCGGATTTTTCTTTTATAAAATAATACTAATACATCTAGTTGGATCACAAAAGGGCCGACACCGGCTTAGATATGCCAAACTAAAATAACACCAAAATTTAAACCAAGAATCACATAATGAGCCCAGTCGTCAAAGTGAAAATTGCAATGACAAGGCAATATACAACCCATGAAAATTGATCTACGATGTAGACCAAGAGAAAAATATAATGCAACCACTTGATTTTACATTGGGTTAAATTGTTGTTTGTTTCACCATAGAAGGTGATGACTGTTCCACGTACCCATTTTAACCATTATATATGCATATAGACACCACCTACTTCATAAGTATTACATATATGCTCTAACCATGTTTGGATTCTCCAATGGAGCTGCAAAAATATAGGAGGAGCTAAACAAAGATCCTAATTCCCATCATATAGCTTTGTCTAACCAAGCTGGTAGTCTCAACGAAGATTTCATTCCCAGTCTTGTGAGGAAGATCGAGTATAGGAGATGCAGCAACAGCACAAAGAATCCACTGTTCATTAACAACTGTTAAGAATCAAAGGAAAGGTTTTCTCAGCTTCTTTGATTTCCCGAGATAAAAAGAGAGAAGCAGAATAAATAGATTGCGTACCACTGTCCCGAATATCATATAAATGAGGCTCATTGAAGGCATTATGTTCAGGCCCATGGCCGTGAAAACATAAGATAGAGAGGCGTGGATGTTAATTGTGATCTGCAACAGCAATGCAGTGGTAGTTCTATTTACACAAGAGTTTCTTTGGGTGAAAAAGAATGAAGAGGATTTTGAGGGAAATAGAGGCTTACCACAGCGAGAATGTTTTCTCTTATTAAGAATGATGATGTCAGAACGTAGCCTATGAGACCCAATGCTCGAACCTACGTGGGACGAAACAAGATAATACAAGTAAACAAGGAGAGATAAGGAAATACTAACTGCTTTGTGTAATCAGAGGAAGCAAAAATTTCACCATCGTGCACAAGAAAATCGAGAGATGCCAGCTTGCCCCTACCCTGAGAACAGAAGAAAATTGTGAAAATTAAAGAACTGAGATCGTGCTAAGCTGAAAATAAACCCTTCATTCACTTTCTTGAAGAGTAAAGACAGGAAATAGTAAGATGTATATTAGTTAGGTGGAGCAGTTTGAAGTTTTTGTTGCGGTTGAGAACTAGAAACTAAGCAAGACAGGGACAAGTGTATGAATTCACATACCTCCACAATGCTCCCATTGCAAGCCCCACAAGACCATGAGTAAGCTAAAAGAGAAATCCCCACAAGTAATAGTTATGCAAACTTTGTAAAAGGGAAAAGTAAAGGAATAAGAATAAGTAGCAGCTCTGCTTGGAAAACTAGTAAAGAGGAGGCTTACAAAGTAAGCTAATGCTTTGACCGGACCTGATAATATGAACAACAGTATGACAGTAGCAACCTGAGAAACAAACAAACACCAGAAAGACTTGAAGCACATGTCCACAAAGACTTGAATTTCTATTAATGTGAAAGAAGAATGTTCTTAACAAACCATTGTCTTCCTGCCACCTGCAATATTCCATCTTATCGAAGATATCACAATTGGCAACGAGAAGAAACACCCAAAGTAGTTCTGCGTTCAAAAGTGTAACACAGACTCTGGTTAGAAGGAATACGTGACTTCTTCTATGAAATATTCTTATGACACTGACGACCGAACACATAAAAGAACGATGATTCACTATTTGTTTCCAAAGTTACATTTTTTGCAACACATAACCTCAAAACTCCATATCCTATCGAGAATTATATAGAAGCTAGAGAACATATGAACTTAAACCTCTGAGATTAAGCTATATTCATAACAAAAGAGAAAGCTTTTAAACATTAAGAAGATAGTAAACTCGAACATCTAAATGAGTTTCGATTCTTCAGCAAACATTAGCTTCAGTGCACAACATAGCTCGATATCATTGGTTTGTTCCCTAGAAATCCCAGAATTCGACTGCAAATGAACCAGAAAATCTAATGCAAGGCGACTAGCTACAGCTACAAAGCTCAGTCAGGTTTCTCTTCGTCAAAATGAATAAAATTCGTAATGGTGAAAAAGACCTCAATGGCGAGAGAATTGCTGAGAAAGTAAACAAGGCCAGTGACAGCAGCGAACATTGCACACTCCACCAATCTCAGCGTCTTCTGGTAAACCGCTTCATCTCCTTCCTCCACCTCTTCTTTTTTCTTCTCATCCTCTTGATTACTTGAAATCGAAGCACCAGAGACGCTCGAGATTGCGAAGCAGCTTCGGTTGGAGATAGAAATGAGAGAGATTCTCGGTCTTTGTAGAGAGAGTGACAAAGAAGAGAAAGAAGAAGAAGCAAATGACTGTGTAGGGGCAAAACGGTAAAATTGAGTAATGGTAGACTGGTAATGAATCGTTTTGAGGAGATTCATGAAGGCGAAGAAGAAGAAATTCACAGAACACCGAAGCTCTCTGTCTTCTCCGTCTATCTTTAATTCTTGAGATAACTGTTCGATTGAAATTATTTGGTTACACTAAACTAAATCATACCAATTTAAACCGAAGGTATGGTCCGGTTTGGGTCTTTTCGTCGCTTCTTTCCTCTTCACCTTTATAAAGGCTTCGACATCAAAATCTAGGAAGAGGTAAAACTGACTCCATTTCGGCTTCTTCTCCAACATTCTTATAGCAGAGGGAGCGGGAAATTGAAATTGAGTGAAGCAAGAGGATTTTGAAACTCACAATTTCTCGATCCCATTTTTGAATTTCACTTCAATTCCGTTTATTCATCTCTAATTTTTTTGTAAAATCGGAAAACATGGTGGTCGACCAAGATCAGCAATGGCTGCTCGGTTGCTTATCTGCAAGTCTTGACCCTAACCAGAGCGTTCGTTCTTTCGCAGAGACCTCACTCAATCAAGCTTCTCTTCAACCAGGTTCGTCACTTTAAATCGTTTGGGTTACTTTCGTAGCTCTTTGCTCTTTTTCTGGATTTGGTTCTATTAAACTGGATATTGGCTAGTTAGATTTTTCCAATTGAAACCATAAAACCGCTATGATTATCTATTGAAATGAATGTTTGGGCATCGCTTTCGTTTTGTTAATGAATAAAAGAAGAAGATTACCATACTTCATAGATTTTTGTTTTTTCAGGGTTTGGCAGCGCATTGTGCAGGGTTGCTGCTAATAAAGACCTTTCATTGGGATTGCGTCAAATATCCTATTTCATACCATCTATATGTTATATCACCTAAATAATCTAGTAGTCTTTCTCGAGCTTGTTGATTGATATCATGAAGTTTTTCCCTTTTTTTTTTTTTACTTGTAAAGTTCTTAACCTGCTGTTACCTAGCTGCTGTGCTGTTAAAGCAGTTCATTAAAAAACATTGGCGAGAGAACGAGGAGGGTTTTGAATATCCTGTTGTCTCAAGTGAGGAAAAGGTACATTCACTATTCCTCTTTTATTGTTTTTGGATTTCCTGCTGTTGATTGTTTGCATTTGTTTAGGAAATTCTTTGTGTTATGTTATTAGGCTCTTATTCGAGGACTACTTTTGGGCTCACTTGATGACACTCATAGAAAAATTTGTATGGCTATTAGTATGGATATATCGTCAATTGCCACATATGATTGGCCAGAAGAGTGGCCTGAGCTAGTACCCTTTCTCTTGAAGTTGATTAGCGACCAAACAAACACTAATGGAGGTATATTTGCGTTCATTTTCGTTGGATCTAGAGACCTATTCTTTTTAATCACTCATTTCTATACTCTTTCATGAGAACATTCAAGGAGTTTCCTTAGGCTGAATTCGTTTCCAAATTCAACAGTTCATGGAGCTTTGAGGTGTTTAGCTCTTCTCTCTGGCGACTTGGACGACAAAGAGGTGCCTATGCTGGTGCCTGTGTTGTTTCCTTGCTTGCATGCAATTGTATCCTCTCCTCAGGTTTGTATCCTAATTTTGATACTATCAGACTCATGTTGAATCACGTTTTTGGCATGTCAAGTTTCTTAAATGGAAATTCTAGTGACGAAGGCTCCTATGAAGCTAACTCCTTTGTATTATTTGTCATTTGTATGTAGAGCTATGACAAGTATATTCGAGGAAAAGCCCTTTCAATTGTTTATTCATGTATATCTGTTCTTGGAGCAATGAGTGGTGTGTACAAGGTACTTTTTCTTTAATAATTCTCATTCTATACGTTAAGTTTGAGTGAATTTTGCTTCAGCTGCTACTATTATTAGTTGACATGTATAAGGTGTTATATTCAGACAGAAACTACTACTTTGGTGACGCCTGTGCTCAAGGTTTGGATGAATCAGTTTTCACTTATATTGGAACATCCTGTGCAACGTGAGGATCCTGATGATTGGAGTTTAAGAATGGAGGTTCGTCTCATCTTGTAATAAACTACCGGAGTCATATAGCTGCCCCCTGTCTTTTTGCTGATTTTTACTGCTCTCATTAGGTCTTGAAGTGCTTGAATCAGTTTGTTCAGAATTTCCCATTTCTCATCGAAAGTGAATTGATGGGTATGTTCTCGTGTGACCCATGCTCCTTATTTATTCATACATATGCATCTGAAGCATCATTATTGAAACATAATATCTGTGCAGCTATTATGAGGCCACTGTGGCACACATTTGAGTCATCTCTACAAGTCTATCTTCGATCGTCAATTGAAGGTGCTGAAGATTCATATGATGGAAGATATGATTCAGATGGTGAAGAAAAGAGTCTTGACACTTTCGTCATCCAGGTAACTTACCATTTTCAGTGATCAAATATTGTTTTTCTTCAAGGTCCTAAAAATTTCGAAGTTAACCTTTTGGTTAGAGCTGGGGCATTTTGCTCATAAATGGTGGTCTATTAATGAGTTTGAGACCTAACTGAGACTTTTTTTCTGGGCAGCTATTTGAGTTTCTGTCAACCATCGTTAGCAGTAGAAGACTGGCAAAGGTATGACCAAAACCCTTTCAGTTTTTTTTTTTCTTTCTTTTTGGTCCTATATTGCTTTGGAATTGGTTTCTTACCCAAATTTCTATGACAGGTCATTGCCAGTAATGTCAGAGAATTGGTATATCAAACTGTCGCTTTCCTGCAGATTACAGAACAACAGGTAGGGATGACTCATGCTTCTTCTGCCTACGCAATAGTAGTTATATATCTGACTGATTAATTGTTTTGTTGTGAGAAAGGCTCTACTCCTTTGTTTAACGAATTCATCTTTTGTTTATTTTATAGTTTAATGGTATTTCACTGTACCAAGTCACAAACTGTTGGAACCTTTTCATTTTGTAGTTGGTATCTGATACGAATATTTCTATTTATTAATTTAGGAAATTATTTAGTATTTCTATTTTCTTATTTCCTTTTCTCATAGGGTTTTGCTTTTATGTTTTATTATATATAGAGATGAAGTCTTGGTTAGAAGACTCATCCAAGCTAGGGTAAGCTTAGGAGGTTTCTATCGGATTAGGCCGAGGGAGAGAACATAGTTCTCTTGGGAGTTTTATTTCTGTTCTTGTTAAGTTATCTTTATTTCAGTTTTAATATAAAGAGAGTTTTGGGTTTTATTCTTATTCTGGATTTTATCTCTAACAGTATCTGTATTATTGCGGACTGTTGGGGCCATACAACTATTGCTGTGTCTATATATTGTTTGCCACGTAGTGATTTCATCTTGTGGTTTATGTACTGCAAATTAGCTGCTAAAATCGTACACAACACTATTTGTAGAATCTTGAGCTAGCTCAGATACAAGATAGAATATGATGTTTTTTGTCTAGCTGTCATCGCTCTCCATTATATTAGGTCTCACAAAATTGTACAGAATATTTTGTTATTTGTGCTAGCTTCCTGTTTGTTTGCTTGCAATAGTTTAATTATTTTGTGGTTTACTGGTCAAACATTGGAGACAAGACATGCCTTTCTCTATTCTTTATCTCATATGTAGCTTCTCTCCAGGTTCATACTTGGTCCATGGATGTAAATCATTTTGTAGCTGATGAAGACGAGGGTAGCTACAGTTGTCGTATATCAGGTAAGATGTCTCTCACTCTTCTTAAGTCAAATTTATATGCTAACACTTAGTCAGAGACAAGATTCTGAGGTCGTATGGATATATGCATATGCAAAATTTATGAATGTGTAACTATACAACCACCTGTTGCACCACAGGAATACTTTTGTTGGAGGAAGTTGTCAATACTTTTGGCAGCGAAGGGATCAATGCTGTTGTAGATGCAGCTGGAAAACGGTTCCAAGAGTCTCAAGGTCAGAAAGCAGCTGGTTCTCCGGCCTGGTGGAGAGTAAGTTCACTTAATTTCTCTTTGCTCTTGTATTTCTTGAAAGGTTTGACAAGCCATTGTTTCTCTGATGTTTTGATATTGTCACCAATTCTGTGCATTTCTATTTCTTTTTCTCCTGGTTCAGTTTTTCTTTTTAACTTTACAGCTTTCTTTTATATTTTCCATTTGTTAGATAAGAGAAGCTGCTCTCTTTGCTTTGGCTTCTCTTGCCGATCAACTTATCGAAGCTGAGGTTTGTGTTTTCCATGGCAATTTAATTACGAAAAAGTTACTTTTGCTGGGAAACATGTTATCCTTAATATTATAATCTTCTCAGGATTTGAGTGCTGACCCTGCCAATTTAGCTACATTTGTTGAGCAAATGATTATGGAAGATACTGGAATTGGTAAGTATCATAAGCACAACTGCTCTAACATACTTTTCTCATTTGGTATTCTAATTGTTGTACGTGACTGGAGCCTTTATTTAACAGGGTATCATGAATGTCCTTTTCTTTTTGCGCGCATTTTTACAGTCGTTGCTAAGTTCTCATCTGTGGTAATTTCTGATGTTCTTTTCTCCCTTAATGGCTTTAATCTGGAATATATGGATTGAATCTTTTTCACGTTAACCAGATCAATCCTGGAATTCTTGAGCACTTCCTCAATGCTGCTGTTAGAGCTATTAACATGGACGTGTATGTTTCCTACCCTTCTGCTGGTAGAATCTTTATCATCAGAGATAAAAATTAACTTACTAGATACCATTATAAACAGGCCACCACCTGTAAAAGTAGGAGCATGTCGGGCACTTTTGCAGCTCCTACCTGATATGAAACGTTCAGTTATTCTGCCTCAGATCACAAATTTATTCTCATCTCTCACTGATCTTCTCCATCAGGTAAATTTTTCTATTGACGACCTATAAAAATAGCGCATATGTCTATTTTTCTTTTGTGTCACTAGATATTTTAATTCCTTTATTTAGGCTACAGATGAAACTTTGGGTTTGGTACTTGAAACTATTCAACAAACAATTAAGGCTGGTAAGTAGACATATACTCCTTGCAAAAAACTTTTGAAAATCTGGTTATGCAATAGTCTCACCTATATCTTATTTTCTTTATCATTTGCTAGGCCATGAAGCATCAGCTTCAATAGAGTCTATTATCTCTCCAGTGATTCTTAACGTGTGGGTGGCACATGTTTCAGATCCCTTTATGAGTATCGATATAATTGACGTCCTGGAGGTAAATAGAGTGATTGTGGTTACCATTCATTTTGTTGTTAGAAATGCAATTTGCGTAGTTTGTTTATGTTAATATCTTACCACTGCTTATATCATTCTAAAATGAACAAAAAAACTACTATGTCTGCGGCTAATATCTTTCCTATGGCTATCACATAGGCAATAAAGAATTCGCCTGACTGCCTTCATCCACTGACATCAAGGGTTTTACCTTTCATTGGACCAATTTTAAATAAGGTGCTGTGCGGAATCATGATTCCGGACCTGTTACTTTTCGTCCGTTTTCAATCTTCCTTCCCTGGTTTCCTTTTAATAACATTTCTGTGGTGATAATCAGCCACATCAGCAGCCTGAAGGACTAGTGAGTGGATCCTTGGATCTCTTAACTATGCTTCTAAAGGCAAGTTATACTAGCTGAATTTTCATATTATGTGAATAGTTTTTTGTGCTAAATGGACAGTATTTCTTGTGTTTTGCTGACTATTTTTCTAGTCATATATAGGGTGCCCCAAGTGATATTGTGAAAACTGCATATGACTTTTGCTTTGATGCTGTCATTCGTATCATACTCCAGAGTGAGGATCATAGTGAACTACAGGTGAGAAACTTTTCTGCGTCTAGTTTGCTCATCATTATCTATCGACAAAGGATCACTTATCACTAGCCTTTTAATTGGTCAGAATGCGACAGAATGTCTGGCAGCTTTTATATCTAGTGGAAAACAACAGTTACTTACTTGGAGTGGCGATCCTGGTTTTACCATGAGAAGTTTGCTTAATGCAACTTCTAGGTACAATTATTCACTTGCCTTTTGCCTTGGTTTATTTCATGTCCACCAAAAGCTGAAGGCATACTGTTTTGTGTTTTCTTTTTGCATTTGTTAGCATGTTGTGCATATGTGTGAATATGTTGGTAACACTTATGCATGTCAAAAAAAGTACCAGTGTTTATTTTCGCGCACACATAAGTAAATCTATCCACCATAAAAGATCTAGTCTGAGTTGCATGTAATTGTTCTGTTTTTTAGAGTGGTCTTCTGAATAAATATGGTGATATTTACATGTCTTGGAATTATTTGACAAAGTGTTTTGAGAACTTTGGTTTGTTGGTTCCTCTATGTTTTCTAATTGGTATCTTTTTAAAATTTACATCTTGTCTTTTTTTTTTGCAAAATCGATTTCTCAATGTTGGTGCAGGCTTCTCAACCCTGATCTGGAATGTTCTGGATCTCTCTTTGCTGGGAAGTACATGCTGCAGCTTATCTTGCATCTTCCGTCCGAGATGGCACCCCATGTCCGGGATCTGGTTGCTGCTCTTGTAAGACGGTTGCGGTCTGCTGATATTTCTGCTTTCAGAGGCTCATTGCTGCTGATTTTTGCCAGATTGGTATTCTTCACCTTTCAGTTTGATAGTTTTATTATATTAATGGTCCCCTCTCTTCTCTGTAAGATGCTGTTAAGGCTCCAAAAGTTCATTAACCTTTTACCCCCGTCCTGCGCTGTAACCATTGATTTTTGCAGGTCCATATGAGTTTTCCGAATGTCGATCAATTTATCAATCTGCTTACTAGCATACCCGCTGATGGCCATGAAAATTCCTTTGCCTATGTTATGACAGAATGGACTAAACAACAAGGCAAGCATCTCTATTCGTGCTATCTAATTGTATGATTCTATTTGCCTACCTGATGCATCACGATAAGGGGGTTTCTGGCCATTTCAACGTATGGTTGGTTAATTATCTATATTCAGGGGAGATACAATGGGCATATCAAATTAAAGTCACAACTTCAGCTCTGGCCTTGCTACTGTCCACTAGACATTCTGAATTTGCGAAGGTCAATGTCCCAGGCAGTCCGATTCAGGTCTTGTGCTATACCTATCTGTTTTTTTTCCCCTTAAATTCAGTTTACTCTCAGCCTTACAGAAACTTGAGTCTATTTTTTGTATAGACCAATGGGGGCATAACCACTCGCTCAAAAGCTAGATCTGTTCCTGAACAGTGGACCATTATACCTTTACCCATGAAGGTATGTTTTTGTTTGATTCCTTAGTCTAAATGTTCTCAACGTACAAGCTGCAAGTCAGAATATGTATTCGTTGGGGATATACAGTTCTGTCTTGACTCATTTTGATGCCCTTTATAGTTCTTAATCGGTTATATCCTCCGTTCTTTTCATTATTCTGGTGTATGCTTTCAGAAACTTTACATTCTTTGGCTCCGCAGATACTGGCTTTACTAGCTGACACATTGATTGAATTTCAAGAGCAAGTTTTGAGTAATGAAGATGAGGTGATTATGCGTCCTTGAGCTTTTTTATTTCCTTTCCCGTCCTCGAATTCAGTGGAACTTGAGATGCTAATTCCTTAATTTGGAGTAGCAGGATAGCGAATGGGAAGAAGTCCATGAAGGAGACGTTAAAGCTGAGAAAGACTTGCTACATTCAACTGGTGCCTCTAAATTCAGCAAACCCACATATGACCAACTTGAAGCAATGGCTCGTTTCGAGGTTCTTTTTCTCTTTTACCTATATGGTTATATTATTGAACCTTATCTCATCGATCAGTGTTTTTTGTTTTTATTATAAAATTTGGATTATCTCATCAGTGTTAACCATTGATTTGTGACAGAACCAAGATGATGAGTTTGATGACCTACTTGGTACCGACCCACTTAATGAGGTGAGAGTGTTCTTCATATGTTTAGTATCTGCTCCCAAGTCTCCAAATCTTGATCTGTTTAACCAAGATTCTTAATCTCTGCAACAAACAGATTAATCTGGCAAGTTACGTGGCTGAATTTTTGTTGAAGTTTTCCAGTGAAGACCGGCCTCTGTTTGATAATCTTTGCCAGGTTTGGTTTCTATCCTTTAAATAACCTATCAATAGCTTGAAAGTTTAATGTAAACCACTTGGCTTGTTTTCAAAAATCTGTAGGGCTTAACAAATGCGCAAAGAAACGTGATCCATACGGTACTGAACCGCTAGAGTTTGGTGTCGTCATAATCCACAATCCATGTCTTGAGTGTTGTTTATTTTTGTGAGTTGATTGATTCTTGGGGAGTAAAGAACTGGTAATATCCCTTTTGTATTAAAACCATCTTTGGAATTTCAAAGAAATAGAATCCTCCAGTTTCATCATGTTTGACTTCAAAAAATAAACCCTCAGAAATAACTTTTAACTTCAAAAATTTTAGGTTTTCGGAAGTCCACTTAAAATAAAAAGTCAAAAGCTTTAAAATTGTTTTGTATCCTCCATATTTTTCAAGACCTTTTTGCCCTAATTTTCCTTAAGGATTGTCCAAAACTTTTTAAGCCCGTGGAAGTTACTGGGCCTGACTCTTTTGGTTGCTGACGTCACAACATACCCCGGGTAAGCCAAACCCGACCCGACACAGAACAATCAGCTTCTCGTCTCTCTCACTCAGAGGAGAAACCAAAAACACTGGAAAAAAAAATCTACTTTTCATAGAATCGATCATCTATGGCGGTGACTAGTCCAGCTACACGTATTACTCCGCCGCTGAACCGGCCTTTTCTCCAGCGATCGACACCCGGCTCGCTTCATTGCGCCTCTAGGAAATTGCTCTTCCTCAGAAATCCCACTCAAAGCTCGTCGATCGTCGCGGTGCGGTGCCAGAAACCTGTTTCCGACGGGCTGAGCTCTATCGAATCCATGAATCATATATCTTCTACTGCATCTTCGATCGATTTCCTAACCTTGTGTCATCGGCTCAAGGTACGTTTTCAGTTCGATTATATCAATTTATCCGAAATGAAAACATTGGATTGAGAGATAATACTGCATTATCAGTTTTTCATTCTCTGAGTGTCTTTCGATTTTGAAATTGGAGTTGTGAATAGTTATATATATTCATTGGTCAACATTGTCAAGTAGTGATATATATATTTTGGTATCCTCCTCTTGTGTAGACAACAAAGAGAAAAGGGTGGATAAATCAAGGGATAAATGGACCTGAATCAATTGCTGATCATATGTACCGTATGGCTCTAATGGCACTGATAGCTGGTGATCTTTCAGGAGTTGACCGAGAAAGGTTAGTGTTTGCCTCAACTGTTTGAGTTTATTGATGGGCTAGTTAGTGACTTGGACTTATTGTGAACTTTATCTTCTAAAGAAATGGCATACTCGTGGACTTAAGGGTGTAGTGAAAATGTTTCAGGGGTTAAAAATGTGAGCAGTTAGTATTGTGAAATTATCCAAGTCAGAATTACAGAAGCTGTGCTCTAAAACCTCTTTTAGTCTTAAATTGACTTTTATGCTGCAAGATTTTTGGTATGCTTATAAATGTATGTCATTTCTATCAGACGCAAAGGATAAGATTGATTGTCAAAAGTGATTTAGCACTTGGCTTATCCAACCAGATAAAGATAAATTCCCCTGCTTTCTGGCTATAGCTTATTGAATCTTTCTCTGTCTTCCTTCTTTTTATTGGCATCTTAAACAGGTGTATAAAAATGGCAATTGTGCATGACATTGCTGAAGGTAAATTAACATCTGATCCTTGTTTTTCAATGTAAGGTTCAGTTTATTTTTTTGTCCTTTTCATTGACCTGATCTCTACTCCTAGTTAAGTTTTTTCTAAAAAAATACAGGGTGGTTTGGAGGATCCTATAGTTTTAAATGCCTGAGTAGGGTAGGATATATAACAGATGTACTTGGATCGGTTTGTGCACTTACATTTTCTATGGAGACGAAACTACATGTGTTTAAGACCTTTACTTTTCTCAATTTGTTCATGCTCTTTCTCTGCAACTTAAATCCTACAAATCGACAAAACCTCACCTCTTACTGGCTTTTGAACAGCTATAGTTGGAGATATTACCCCATCTGATGGTGTGCCTAAGGAAGAAAAGAGTAGGAGGGAGAAAGCGGCTTTAGAAGAGATGTGCAAAGTTCTGGGAGGAGGCCTCAGAGGTATATACGCATCTGCTACTGTCATCATCTACTGTTTTGGTTTCCAAAACACTAATTCATAAGTCAAATGTCAATGTGCAGCTGAGGAGATCACGGAACTTTGGCTGGAGTACGAGAACAATGCTTCTTTAGAAGCAAATCTTGTAAAAGACTTTGATAAGGTAATTTTTTTTTTTTGGCAAAGACTTTGATAAGGTAATTATGGGTTAGTTTGCAACCATCAATGGCTTTAATTCGTGTTGGCTGTTAATAGTTCCAACTTACAGAACACGTGTATGCACTTGGGTTATACTGACTCTTGTCTCTATTTTGGTTTTAGGTTGAGATGATTCTCCAGGCACTAGAATATGAAGCCGGTAAGTCTCAATCGTTTATCTTTCTAATCGCATGTGCTTGTTGTTCCTCTTCCACCTCAAGAAATCTAACTTGACGTTTGAACATCATGGCAGAACACGGGAAAGTGCTCGACGAGTTTTTCATATCAACAGCAGGTAGAGAACCCGTCTCATATGCTCTTTTCGCTGAACAGTTATAAACGTTACGTCAAATCATCTGGTTTCATCAAATACATTTGCTGCAATTTTAAATACAGGCAAGTTTCAAACCGAAATTGGAAAGAGCTGGGCAGCTGAGATCAACGCTAGGAGAAAATGTCAATTGACAAACAGACAGAGATAGTAAATCCAATTGCATCATCTTACCTTCAATCTCCCTCAACTATCAACATTAGAATCTCCGAAACTAAGCAAAGACTCCTCTTGAACCAAAAGGTACAAGCTTCTGGTGAAATTTTCAATTTTGTTGTGCAACGAACTCAAGTCATGGTTTTTTTTAACTTCCCTTTTGGTTGCTAGTTAAGTAGTACAGTATCATCAAACTTTTAGAGATTCTGGTAAACACGAATCTGAAGTCAGGATACACTTGTTTCTGAGAAAGTTGGATCAAAGTTTCTTATTAAAATCTTAATTCGAAGTTGGCAATCTGATTTTAATGTAGTCACAACTTAATTGAAACATGTCACATATTATAATAATACTCTTTGTTAGAGTTATATATATCCCTAAACATATAAGCACTTCTGGGACCACTTAAAAGCGTGTACATGTCATTGCCACTGTTAAGTATTTAATGAATGTTAGAAGAGAGTCAACAGCTACAGATTCTACAAAGATCTAACTCGAAACACCAAATGTTGCACGTGTGTACTATATCTCTCTCCTTGTCCCTCTTCTCCTATTCTTCTTCTGCAATTATTTTGGAGAAGGCGTGCATGTCATTTCCCTCCCATTCACTCATACTACAAAGTTATATATGTATATAATGTACTTTATTCTACCGACACAATATTTGCCAGCAAGATCCTCCATTAGCTCTCTCACCACGTTGTGTCAGAAGTGAGTCAGTGACTAAGATATTTGGGTGAATGTTGTTACACTCTTGTTTTGGTGGACTGTGATTCCTTTTTGCGAGGACCGCATATAATGAAATTTTTAGATTTTATATTTTTACTGGTCCGATTTGGATTTTAAAACCTAAACTATTGTGAAGATGGAGGATGACTTATTGTGTGACAAATTAAATTACAAAAAAGTGATAATATAAAAGAATAAAACAAACAAAGAACATAAAGTCATACTCTCTAAATAATTGGGTTCCACATTCCTACTTGTTTCTTCTTCTTTTATATTGGCATGTAACTGATGTGGACAATGGTCCCGAAGCTATCAATGTCACTTTTACTAATTTTAATATCCAACTACGAGTGAACTATTATTTTTCGATTATTCGTAATTTTCAGGACCATTCGTACATATAAATTGTGAATTACTTACTCACATACCACAAGAGATACTTCTTATTTCTTTCACTTTCATTTTTATCTTTAGTTTGTTTAACTTATTTTTATGCCAATGTATTAGAGATTCTCATAGATGCCAAAAAAAAAAAAAGATTACCCTTCTCGTTTATGTTAACTGAGATTTGATAGTCCTCAATTATCTCATCATATAATTTACCTTAACTGTATAATAATGTCTTTTTTTTTTTTTTTTTTTTTTTTGCAAGTACTCATTTTATATACTCCTTTCATCTGTTTCTCTTACACGCTACTATTTAGAGCTAAAGCATCAAAATGCTAGTTGAAAATAATATTGTCTTTCATTCTTTTCATAACCATTCTTTGTGTATAATTATAGTGTGTATTCGCATATGCGGTTATGGTAAGTCTATACAAATGCAAATATAGCGAGCCTGAGTCAAATTTTAATTATAATAGTATATTGTCGTTGAATAAAAACTAATGTTAAAACCCAAACAAAAAAAAAAAAACTAATGTCTAAATCTTTTTTAATTGTGAGTTTCATTTCATACATGATTTTTTAAAAATGTTATACCAACAATAAATATTTGTAACTTGGTAAGTACTTATAAATAATTGTTAAGAATATCTAGTTGCCAATTTCCAATCATATCGTAAGGTATTCGTATTTTATTTTTGCAAAATAAGTAAGAAAATTTTCTTAAAATACTATGATTTATTTTGACTGTTGATTTGACGTTGTGGACTGTGGGTAAAGTATTTTAAATCATACTTTACCCACAAGGTTGTGGACCGTTGCAACCTTGCTTCCTTCTCTCTCGCCACCTCCACCAATTGGAGCTTCTCCTCCTTCTCCTACATCACCCACCCCACCAACAAATCTGCCACCACCACCTGAGAGCCCTCTCCTTTCCCCTCCACCTCCAACACCGCCTGTCACTTTACCACCTTCACCACCTTCACCACCTTCACCAGACCCTCCAACAACTACATATCCACCACCTCCACCTGTCTCCACCTCTTTCGCCTTCCCCACCAATCTCAAAACGCTCTCCTCCTCCTCCACCAGTTCCAGAAGGTCCTCCTCCACGGAATTCACAAAGTCCTCCTCCTCCACGGGATTCACAAAGTCCTCCTCATCCTCCTCCTCCTCCAGGGAGTTCAGAACGTCCTGAGCAACCTCCTCCTCCGCATTCTAAACATCCTACTCTTTCACCTCCTCCTCCTCCTCCTTCATCAGACGATGTTGGATAATTCCAGTAGCTTTCGGAAGAATTTATCTATTAGTCGAGTAGGATTAATATATACTTCCTCCGTTTCAGAATAGATGATGTTTTATCTACTTTATCTTGTTTCAGAAAGTTTGATGTTTTAATCTTTTTACTTTATTTTTATTAATAAATTGTAAATATCAAGATGTAATGATTGAAAAGAATTATGTTACTATTGGTTTATAATTATTAAAATAATTCTTGGTAAGAGAAAATAATATATATTACAAAAGTAATGATTATTTTCTTAATTTGTGTAAAATAGCCTTAACATCATGTATTCTGAAACAGAGGGAGTATTAGAGATAAATACAAACGTGTTTTAGATAATTCTATAGAGGTTTTGTGTTTATCTATTCCTAGTTGAATTAGGAGTAGCTAATTCATATAAATAAGAGTTTTTGGTGTGATGTACCGTAAGACTTAGAGAAAGAGATTTAGTTTTTCATGAGAGCTTTTCTAAATCTAATAAAGAGTATTGTTCTTTATTCCTAAGTTTTTTTTAATTGGTATCAGAGCCTAAGGAAATCGATCCATGTTGGAGAATCGATCGCGGAGCTTTGAGACTTGACGAGTTCGATTAGGAGTTGATCGAATCACGAATATCTTACGGACATACAGCCGACGCCATCACCACACCATGGGAGAAGACACGAACGTGCAGCCACGCACGAAGGAGACCGGACCTCCATCGATCAGTTGCCCTATGCTCACATCTTCGAACTACACCGTTTGGGCGATGCGAATGAGAGTAACTTTGAAGGTACAAGAATTGTGGGATACGATTGAACTCGGATCAGTCGATGTCAAGAAAAACAATATAGTTATTGCTCTGTTGTTTCAATCTATCCCCGAGAGTTTTATTCTTCAAATAGGAGATCTTGAAACATCAAAAGAAATTTGGGAAGCGTTGAAGACACGCAACATCGGCGCAGACCGCGTGAAAGAAGCAAGGTTGCAGACACTCATGGTGGTTTGATCGCTTAAAGATGGGTGATACGGACTCAATAGATGACTTCGCGGAAAAGTTATCAAGTTTCGCTTCAAAGACGGTAGCGCTAGGAGGATCTATGGAAGAATCAAAATTGGTGAAAAAATTTCTTAATTGTCTTCCGAGGAGCAAGTACATTCTAATAACAGCCTCGCTTGAACAAGTATTGAATTTAAATACCATTCCCTTTGAAGAAATTGTTAGACGATTGAAAGCATATGAAGAGAGAATCGGAGATGAAGCAAAAGACAATGATCAAAGTAAGCTCCTTTACACCACCGATTCTTACGGTTCTCGTGGTGGGTTCAACAATCTTAGAGGACGAGGTCGAGGGGGACGAGGACAAGGAGGTCGAGGAAGAGGAAGAGGAAGGTTTAATGGCCACAGCTCGGAAAAAGACAATACTGAAAACCCTCTAAACGATCGGTCAAAAATTATGTGTTTCCGGTGTGACAAGAAAGGACACTTTGCGAGAGTTTATCCCGAAAAGGAGAAAGAAAATCAAGAGACAAACCTTACCGAGACTCAAGAAGCCGACACTCCTCTCTACATGCACGAGGTGGTGTTTTTGAATGAGGAAAATTTGATTCCAAAGAAATTTGCAACCGAGAAGCGAGAAAGTGATATGTGGTACTTAAACAATGGAGCGAGTAATCACATGACGGGAAATAAATCATATTTTTTGGAGCTAAACAAGGGGATCACCGGGAAAGTATGATTCGGAGATGAATCATGCGTTGACATCAAGGGAAGAGGTTCAATCACATTCCAAGAAAGAAACGGAGAACAAAAACTCCTAACGGATATTTATTAAATACCGGAGCTCAAGAATAATCTTTTGAGTCTTGGACAAGCAACTGAGTCCGGTTGTGAGGTAAGAATAAAGAATGATCTCTTGAAAATGCATGATGAGAACGGAAGATTACTTGTGAGAGTGACAAAGTCGTCAAATCGGTTATACAAAATCCGGATGGGGATCGCAAAACCGACATGTCTAAACGCAAAAACCGACGATGCTTCATGGAGATGGCATGCGAGGTTTGGACATATTGGTTTCGCAAAATTAAAAATCATGGCGGAAAAGGAGATAGTGACGGGCAAGCCTAAAATCGTAGAAGAAAACAAGATTTGTAATTCATGTCTTGTCGGGAAAAAGAAGGAAATCGTTTCCTAGTTCTACTAGTTTTTGAGCCGAGAAACCGTTGGAACTAGTTCATGGTGACCTTTGTGGACCAATTACTCCATCGACAATAGCACAAAACCGTTACATATTTGTGCTTATTGACGACTTTTTACGATACATGTGGACTATTCTCTTGAAAGAAAAGAGTGATGCATTCAAAAAATTCAAGAGATTCAAGGCACACATAGAAAAGGAAAGTGGTTTGAGTATCAAGACCCTCAGGACAGACCATGGAGGCGAGTTCATGTCAAAATAATTTTGAGATTTTTGCAAAAATACGGGAATTGTTCGACCTCTAACCGCTCCGTACACCCCTCAGCAAAACGGAGTTGTAGTACAGAGGAATCGGACGCTAATGGAGATGACGAGAAGCATCATGAAGTCCATGAGAGTACCTAACTACTTATGGAGAGAAGTAGTTGGATACTCCACATATTTGATCAATTGAATATCAACTAAGGCATTGGAGAATTTGACGCCATATGAAAGCTCCAAGAACAAGAAACCAAATATTCAACATTTAAGAGTATTTGGTTGTCTTAGTTATGCAAAGGTGGACTCCTCACACCTTAAGAAGCTTGATGATCGGTCAAAAAAGCTTGTACACCTTGGAATCGAGCCGGGTTCTAAGGCGTACCGGTTGTACGATCCAACTTCAAATAGCCGAGACGTGGTATTCGACGAGGGAAAGTGTTGGCGATGGGGAGATTCTGATAAAACGGAGGATTATAGACCAGGCATGTTCCAGTTTGAATGGGGTGAAGTTATAGACTATGGAGAAAACATAGCTAATAACGAGGAAGAAGCGGAAGGAACCGAGACCGCTGAAACGGATGAGGCCAAGATCGACGAAACGGGGGAGAGTGGAACGTTTGTCGATTCTATGTCCGCCTCTAACTCTTCCAGCATGTCTGGGACTAATTCCACGAGCTCATCATCTGCTCCATAAATTCAACAACCTGTTCTACGAAGATCTACACGCCAAATCTCTCAACCGAAGCATCTTAAAGATTATATCCTTCTTTTGGATATTGAGATCGAGCGCTTGATGCTAACAATAAATGGTGAACCGGAGACTTTTGGAGAAGCAAAGGATTCAAAAGTATGGTTAGAAGCAATGGAGGATGAGATTTTATCAATCAACAAAAATCACACATGGAAACTTGTTGATAAACCGGCGAACATAAAGCCCATCAGACTCAAATGGGTGTTTGAAATTAAGAAAAAATCTGATGGCTCTATAAGTAAACACAAAGCTCGGTTGGTGGCAAAGGGATACGTTCAACAACATGGTATTGATTATGAAGACGTATTTGCACCAGTAGCAAGGCTAGAGACCATTTGGTTGCTTATAGCTTTGGCGGCTACAAACGGCTGGGAAATTCATCATCTCGACGTCAAGACAGTATTTCTACATGGTGAATTAAAGGAGATCGTTTATGTGGCTCAACCCGAGGGGTTTATTAAAGGTAAAGAAGAAATCAAGGTGTATCTTCTCGCTAAAGCGCTATATGGATTAAAACAAGCACCAAGGGCATGAAACAATAAACTCGATCAGATTCTAAAGGGTTTAAGGTTTCAAAGATGCTCAAAAGAAAATTCTTTATATCGCAAGAAAGAAGGGGCGGATACTCTCTTAGTCGCCATATATGTCGACGATTTGTTTGTGACGGGATCATCCTCCAAGATTATTAACGACTTCAAGGTTAATATGGCGGAAAAATTTGAGATGTCCGACCTTGGAAATTTAACCTACTATCTCGGGTTAAAGATAACTCAAGGTAAAGACGGAATCAGCATTCATCAAGAAGGATATGCGAAGAAGGTCTTATTGGATACAAGCATGGAATCTTGTAACCCTGCTCATATTCCGATGGATACAAGTCTTAAATTGTCTAAAGCTGAAGATGAAGAAGAGATAGACGCTACAAGATATCGAAGAACCATCGGTTGCCTAAGATATCTTTTACACTCAAGACCGGACCTATCCTATGCTGTGGGAGTTCTAAACCGTTACATGCACAGTCCAAGAGAGTCTCATGGGAAAGCGATCAAACATATCCTTAGATATGTAAAGGGTACGACAAGGTATGGTTTAACGTTTAAACGTGCTTGTACTAAAGAGCTTGTTGGATATAGTGACAGCAGCTATAATATCGATCCGGATGATGGAAAAAGTACAACGGGACATGTGTTTTATCTCGGTACGTCACCAATCACATGGTGCTCCCAAAAGTAACCGACTGTTGCACTATCATCTTGTGAAGCTGAGTTTATGGCAGCAACGGAGGCAGCTAAACAAGCTATTTGGCTTAAGGATCTATTAGATGAAGTACAAGGCACTGAAGGAAGCAAGGTACTCTTGAGGATAGATAACAAGTCAGCCATTGCATTAACAAAAAATCCAGTGTTCCACGGAAGGAGTAAGCACATTCTTGCTAAGTATCACTTTATTAGAGAGTGTATGGAGAATGAGCAAATAATTGTGGAACACATTTCCAAAGTTGAGCAAAAGGTTGACATCTTGACAAAGCCGTTAGCAAGGATCAAGTTCAAGGAGATGCTAAGTCTCATCGAAGTGGAAGAAATTAAAGACCCGGAAATTCATGTTGGAATTAAGGGAGAGAATGTTGGATAATTCCAGTAGCTTCCGGAAGAAATTATCTATTAGTCGAATAGGATTAATAGATATTAGAGATAAATACAAACGTGTTTTAGATAATTCTAGTTGAATTAGGAGTAGCTAATTCATATAAATAGGAGTCTTTGGTGTGATGTACCATAAGACTTAGAGAAAGAGATTTAGTTTTTCGTGAGAGCTTTTCTAAATGTAATAAAGAGTGTTGTTCTTCGTTGCTAAGTTTCCTTTAGACGAAACTCCCTCACCTTCTAAACCAAGTCCAGCTCCTTCACTTCCTACTTCTTCTCCGTCACCAACATTGTCCCCACCATCACCAACAGTTGTGTCCCCGCATTCACCTCTTCAAAGTTCTGATAATCCATCTCCAAACAACCTTACTCCTTTGACAGATCACTCCAGCAATTCGAAAATTGGTACAGCTACTGTCGTGGGCGTAAGTATTGGAGTGGCACTAGTGCTGCTTAGTCTTCTTGGAGTTGTTGTGTGGTGCTTAAAGAAACGGAGAAAGAGACTCGCCACCATTGGTGGTGTCTATGTTACACCAACACCTATGGATTCTTCCCCAAGATCAGGTATAATTTCCAAGATAACCTTAATCTCTTCTATTTTATTAGGGAAGTTAGTCTTTGTCATCCTTACAGTGGCTTGGCAAGCATGACAAAAAGAAGTCTCCTTGTATGTATTGATGGTTCAGATCTTATACAAGACATGTTACTTTATACTAAGAGTTCTTGGTCGTTCATTTAGATAGTTTGTGTCGTAGTTCATAATTATGGATATTGCTATGTATATTTGTTTATCCTTATATTTTGGATTTTCATCTCCATATCTTTGCTGTCCAGATTCAGGGCTCCTGAAGACCCACTCGTCTGCACCTCTAGTGGGAAATCGTTCTAGCAATCGAACATTTTTTTCACAATCAGATCCTGGTGGTTTTGGTCAATCGAGGGAACTCTTCTCATATGAAGAACTTGTCCAAGCAACAAATGGATTCTCAGATGAAAATCTATTGGGTGAAGGTGGATTTGGTCGTGTATATAAAGGAGTCTTACCAGATGGTAGAGTGGTTGCTGTGAAACAATTAAAAATAGGTGGAGGACAAGGTGACAGAGAGTTCAAAGCTGAGGTTGAGACCATAAGCAGGGTACATCACCGGAATTTGCTTTCTATGGTTGGATACTGCATTTCCGAGAACCGGAGATTGCTTATTTATGATTATATCCCTAACAACAACCTTTACTTCCACCTTCATGGTAAGCAAAGATTTCAAGACATATATTCATAAACACAAAACCACTGTTACTTATACACTATCTTTCTATGGTCTTTAGCCAAAGGATCACCGGGTCTGGACTGGGCAACACGTGTTAAAATTGCTGCTGGTGCGGCTCGTGGACTAGCTTATCTCCATGAAGATTGTAGGTTTCTGTAACTCTTCCAAAATTCTCTCCATTGTTATCTTATGGTTCTTGAGGACTAAACTATTTGAATGATCTTAATGGTAAAATTTGACAGGTCATCCTCGTATCATACACAGGGACATCAAATCAGCCAACATTCTTTTAGAGAATAACTTTCACGCTCTGGTATAAATTCATCTGCTCTTTTGAACTGCAAAAGTGTTTGGTAATTAAGATAATGGGTTTTTAGTAGTGTTTTAATCTCTGGTTCTGTAGGTTGCTGACTTTGGCCTTGCAAAGCTAGCTCTTGATTGTAACACACATGTTACAACTCGGGTTATGGGAACATTCGGGTAGGTGCTGGTTATAAGGAGTGAAACTTCTATCTGTATATGTTGCAAATCCTGCATCTAATAAACTATTGGTATATTATTTTCAGCTACATGGCTCCTGAATATGCATCAAGTGGCAAATTAACAGAGAAATCAGATGTGTTCTCTTTTGGGGTTGTTCTACTAGAGTTAATCACTGGACGTAAGTCCGTGGATACATCCCAACCTCTGGGAGATGAGAGCCTTGTTGAATGGGTATGGAATTAATAAGCATTAAAACTTTTTTGAGAATGGAACTGTTTCTTCATTCCAACTTTTGCGTTGAAATGTTTCAGGCTCGTCCTTTGCTTAGTCATGCCATTGAAACTGAAGAGTTCACAGCTTTAGCAGACCCCAAGCTGGATAGAAACTATGTTGATGCTGAAATGTTTAGAGTGATTGAAGCAGCAGCAGCTTGTATTCGCCACTCAGCTAAAAAGAGACCTCGAATGAGTCAAGTACAGACATTTTTTTTTAAACCTAGATGTAGTTTATTCTTTCCAAATCGAATCTTACATAACAAGCTCTTAATTGAAATATTTTGACAGATTGTGAGAGCTTTTGACAGTCTATCTGAGAAAGATCTCACCAATGGGATGAGACTAGGCGATAGCGAAATCATTAACTCAGCTGAGCAGTCTGAAGAGATCAGATTGTTTAGAAGAATGGCTTTTGGCAGCCACAATTACAGTACAGATTCTTTCACTCATAGTAGTTATATAAGTAGAGATGAAAGCGTGTAAATATCAGAAACAAAACACATTGATGAGTGATTTTTCCTAGAAAGCAGAACCTTTCTTGATTATAATGTTTTGAACTTCAAATTAGGATCATCTGTTTCATCTTGGCCGAAACTATTGCAAGAACAGGGAATTTGGAGGATCATGTGGATGAACATAGTGATTTTACCTCAAAACATATCTTAAAGCATAACCATTTTCAAGCTTCGATCCTTAAATTCAGGTTCGTCTTGTCTGAACAAGATGAGAAATGGGACAAAGAGTACAATGTTATGTCGGATACAAAAAGAGGTTTCATTTTTCTTATATAAAAAAATTACCATCGTTTCTATTTTCTTGAAGCTATGATGTAACTGCTTGTAATCACGTCATCTCAATGTTATGCTAATAATAAATCGACAAGCTACTTTATGTTATCACCAAACTTTTCATTACGTGTGTCACTGTCACATGATACATCAGGTCAACTGACTAAATTTGCCAAATTTAAGACGAGAAAAGACTGATTTAGCCTTTTTTGAACCACATTCATGTTGGGGAATAGTCTCAAAGGGAACAAGAACTTAAACAGCTACAGTTCTTTTGACGTCCAAGATTGCTAAATATGCCGGTAAATATGTCTCAAACCCCATGTGATTACATATTTCTTTATATCTATATTATCTCTGTAGTAACCTTCTAGTTTCATGTTCATCAGAGTAATGGAAGAAGATTGTGGTGCATTTGCAGCAGACTGCGTTGTCCTGTCATGTTGCTGTCAGTGCCTTGTCTTACAAGTCAGTGTCTTCGTCTTCTTCAAGATCCCTCGTAAACTTGCCCGGAAGATGAAGAAGTTTCTGAAGAGAAGATGTAGAAAAACCTTGCAACCAACAATGGAAGATGTCAAAGAGGAGCATTGGTCTGGGTTTGCTTTTAATGAAAGCTCATCAAGATTAAATTGCATGGAAGATGATGATATTGAAGGAATGTTGCAGGAACTGTCTATGAACAAAGAGTTCTTGTTTGGAAGCTTCTGGAGCCACGAAGATTCTTCTGATAAGCGTTAAGGAAGACAGAATAAGTCTCATTTCCCAAAAGATGGGAAGAAGAGAAATGTAACTAAGACAGAGGTTGTATTTGTATATCTTTATCTGCCCTAAACTTAATTAATATATAATTAGATGTTTCTTGAAATATAAACTCTGTAAACTCTTGTTTTCTTGATAGAGTGTTGTAACGATCTACCACTATTTTTTCCTCCAGTCTGCAGTTTAATTGGCCTTATTTACATCCGCTAAAACCCAAAACATCTGCGGAGATAAATATTGATAATCTTTCATTAGTTGTCAAGATTCTGGCTGATGAGATCTCATGACCAATGTAGGCCTCACTGATTTCTGCCTCCCCATTTCAAAGTTCCCAGAGCTGCTGCACTGATCCTCGTATCTAAGCAGCTTTATGGTTCCATGGGACATTGGGAAAAACCTCATCTGAATAGCAGAGAAGATGAAGAAAGGCATCATTGTGGATAGCACTACAAAGAGAGTGGTGGTCCAGTAAGAAGGCGCAGGCGCAAGAGTAGATGCTTTTATATTTGCAAAACCAGTCCATAAACAAATATACAAAACGAAAGTAATGAGCATGCTTAAAGAAGCTACATTACATGTTCTGCGTAACTTATCACAATTAATAAATAAATCTGATAAAAGAGTAACATTACTACATTACACGAAGAGGAGGAATACTCTGTTCGTTCTTGAAGAAATTATCAGGATCATACTTAGCTTTAACTTACATCAATCTCTTCAAATTCCCCAAGAAATACTTGGTTCCATAGATCTCAGCCTCATCCAATTTTGTCTCACTACTCGGATTGCTTCCAATATCAATGTCTCTGTAATTTAAGAACGCCTCTCTTGGTTACTTGACACGTACGGTTCCGAAACCTCGTAAAGTTCCTTCATCACACTCAGGCTAGTTTCTGTGGCGTTTGCGTTCGACCATATCATAGAGTAGTCAGAGCCCTTCCTAGAGATTTTAGAACCCTAGGCCAAAAATAATAATACTCTACATGATTTGTTAATACTAATTTTAAGATTAAAATAACTGTAATTAATATATTTTCTATATGATTATGATAATGAATTATGAAATTTGTGAATAATATTTTTCTAAGAAAAAAACTATAAAAAGATCATAAAAGAAACTAAATTGATTTTTTTAAATTATGTTTGTAAAAAATAATTAAAATAAATTATTGGTAAAATTTATAAGTAAGAATAATTAAAGAGTGAATGAAAATAAAAAGTATGGCAAATACAAGAAAATAAACATGTATTGGCCGCAAAAATTAATTATGAACAATGAAAGATTTAAAAAAACAATGATAAGGATTTGAAACTGAATGGGGATATACTTTGAGGTAACTTTAAACCATTAGATCACTAAATATTTTGATATTTAAGGCCCTAAAATTTTATAAATAAAACAGGGCCCTAAGCGAATGTTTAAAATTTTCTTTCCTAGGCTGAGAGTAGTGAGCCTTGAACAAGTTTCCTTTCCGGTGAGGAAACGCTGTGGCGATCGCCAGAATCCGGTCCATATCACTCCGCCGTTAGGGTTGAATTGCATCCATACAATATTGTTGAATGTCATCATTTTCTTCCAAAGCTTCTCCAATCCCTCTTTTGGGATTGGTTTTTTGACGTAGTCAGATTTGCTCTTAACCTATCTAGGAGAACGCTCTTCGGTGTACCGGCCAGATATTTAGCTACTGTTTTATTAATATATTATTTTACAAATATGTGCTACTACCTTTTTATGGTTTGAATATTCTTATGACTATTTTTGATCAAACTAATAAATGATCATTCACTTTTCTTTTTTAAGTAACATTTACATGCAACATAATGTAGAGAATTAACAATTTTCATAAGTTAAAACTTATATTTCTTTTGGATGCAAATGGTAACTACTATTATGGAAAATAGTTGTAGTTTTAAGTTTACTAGGAATTAACTCGCATCGTGTTACTATTTAATTATTTTTGATAAATTTTTGCCTTTAAAATTTTAAAATGTTTCTGTTTGTTATCTTCATTATTTATAATTTTATTGAATTATATCAATTTTTTCTTCTTTAAGTAGTCATATTTATGTTGGTTTACACTTATGCCATGTTTGATAGCATATGCAAGATTTTTTGTTTTCGTTATTTTTTAATTACAATTGGTAATGTAAACATATGTCATATTTAGTGTCTCATTTGGTCCTAAAATATAGTTCAATTATTTATAATTTATTATTATCAATTTTTCTTCTTCTCGCATATTATTTTATATTTTATATTAAATTGTTATAGTTATCGGTATGTAATATAACTTTTAAGTTGTATCTATCACGTTCTCTTTTTAACTTTTAGTGAAATAAAAATCTAAGAATATTTATTTATAGCTACAATTTTTAACTACACTTAATAAAGAGAATTAATAAAATTGGCCATGGATAACTTTAGTACCGAACTTATTAGATGATTGTTATACTTATAGGGTTTGCATAATTTCTTAGTTATATGTATTTTAAAAGTCCTGCCAATCAAAATATACAATGTTAGATTATTGCATAATTCTCAATAAAGGTTGGACCAATGGTATCAGGACTAATGTTTGCCAACACGATCATCACATCCAAAAGTTATACAACAACAAAAAAGAAATGTGAAATTATTGAGTATGATTTGTGGTTGCATTTAGCAAGGAGACTAATATACTCTTAAATGTTTTTTTTTGTTTTGGTATAGAATAAACTCTTAAATGTTTGGTTAACCCATTATATGGAGAACGTAAATGCACTTATGTTGGTATTTTCTTCAACAGGTAAATTCGGCTTTGTCAACAAAAATTTCAGTAAGGTACGAAGAGAAACCAAGTCAGTGATCAGACCATTCTTATCAGAAATAACATGCAACCAAGTCGTTGACGTTGAACACGTATGATAGACAAATAGACTTAGGATTCCTTACATGTAAAGTTCTAAACATGCCAGATTTTACAGTTTTGTTATTTTTACTTACGTTTCTACTATATTATAACTTTCGTGTAAAGAACATAAACAACAAGAGTTATTGGTCCTCCTCCTGACTTACCTGCTACTCCTCCTGATTGTTTCCTTTGGAGAAATACCACTGACTCTCCTCCGGCAACATTCTCTTCCTCCAGAACTTGGTCTTCTCTTCATCCTCAACCGCCGCCAGTCCCTTGGCACAAGAGTTTATGGTTCTCTCAGCGTATTCCTAAGCATGCTTTTATTGTTTGGGTTTACCTGCGTGATAGATTAACTACAAGGGATCGTCTGAGGTATTGGGGCTTATCTCATCATTTATATATAATTAGATGTTTCTTGACGTACAAACTCTGTAAACTCTTGTTTTTTATTACTGGGCAACGCCGCAAGAATCAGAACTTACACCTTTGTGCTACCCAAACCAGTTAAAGAGTATCTGTTCTTGATAGAGTGTTGTAACGATCTACCACTATTTTCCCTCCAGTCTGCAGTTTAATTGGCCTTATTTACATCCTTTTAAGTCGCTAAAACCCAAAACATCTGCAGGGATAAATATTGATAATCTTTCATTAGTTGTCAAGATTCTGGCTGATGAGATCTCATGACCAATGTAGGCCTTACTGATTTCTGCCTTCCCATTTCAAAGTTCCCAGAGTTGCTACACTGATCCTCGTATCTAAGCAGCTTTATGGTCCCATGGGACATTGGGAAAAACCTCATCTGAATAGCAGAGAAGATGAAGAAAGGCATCATCGTGGATAGCACTACAAAGAGAGTGGTGATCCAGTAAGAAGGCGCAGGCGCAAGAGCTTCAAGAAAGACCATATAGGCATCTGTAGACACTCTTATTGGAAGGGATCCGTATACCACCAGGAAAAAGTACCAGATAACCACGGATCCCCAAACGACGACATGTTGGATCAGTGTGAAGTAACTGATCGTCAATACCATCTGCAAACTCACAACCCACACCACACATGTGTACATTGTTCCCCCTAGAATTTCTCTCCCTGCGGTTTTCCCTTCTTGGTTGAAAGCTTGAGATTCAAGAGAGGTTTTGCAGAGGAAGAAAATAATTATCGCGCTGCAGAAGCCATGGAACATCCAGCTGAGTATCCTGCGCCAACTAAAGAGGAGATTCTGCACACCTTCTTGGTACAATACGGGGAACTGTGGCAGCACACAAAGCAAGACTTTGGTTAAGAAATTCACTTGACCAATGAAACGATTAAGCAGCTGTTTAGATGTGAAAGATTATATACCTTGAGACAAAAGCGTGCAGATACATCCTGGTCAAAGATGCCCAAACAAATTACAGGAAGAGACGAGAAAAGGACGCTATATAGAGATAGATACCAGTCATTGTAAGCCGGTGTCGTTGAGAATGATGTGTATGCCTCATATAAAAAGAGAGTGAAACCAAATGTGATGTTCTTGTAAAAGAAGTAACAAATCTACATATAGAACAGACAAGTATTGAGAAAACTAGTCGAAATAAAGGATAAAGGTCAGTGTCAGAATAAATTTGTAAATTAGACTTATACCATTTTTGAGATCCGCCTGTAACACCAGTGTCCATGGACCAGTAACAAGCGCTCCAGATATCTGAATTGCGCAATGGCAATGTCGCTGGACATTACAGCCTGGAATTTTATTAGGATTAGTCAAGAAAAATTTCTACCAACATAAGATGGAAATGGTTATTCTGTAATTCTTTTGTCGAACCTGCATTCCTTCCACACCACTGATCCCAACGCCTATATCTGCTTCCTGAAGCATTCCAACATCATTTGCGCCATCACCAATTGCCAGTGTCGTCTGACCGCTTCCAATTTTGACGAGTCTTGTTACCTAATGCAATATGAATCTTGAGGAAAATCTAGGCAGCCGCCAAGTATGTGGTAGTTATGATGGAAGAAAAAGTAAGAACTTACCAGTGCTTTCTGTTTTGGTGATGAACGGCAGCAAATCACTGAGGCACAACCAATGGCCAGGTCAAGGAAGATGTCTTTCATATCATCCTCCAATGCATAAGTAAGTGATTTCCCATCAATGATTAAAGCAAAAGCCTCAGAGTTTCCACCATACACTTTTAGCTGAACCTTTCCATTTGTTATCTGACGCATGACGTTTTCCTTTGAAGCCTGCAAGAAAATAGCCACATGGATTCTTTCAGTTACGTAATATTACTCCCTCCCCATCAAATTCCTGTCCCAGAAATTTTTTATTACCTCTGCAATGGCATATTTTTCTCCGGATTTTTCCAACTGCTGGATTTCAGGGGTCTCCAAGTTAATTATGATCTGCTTCATGTCTCGTCTGAGCAAACTACAAGCGAAGCTGTCAAAGATATACATATACAGGTAGGTTCAGAGAGTGACTAAGAATGTATGCACAAGGCTCAAGAGTAAATATAAACAGGTTGTGCCCATAAATCAATACCCAATATTGATAGCAGTCTCCATCTTATCTCCAGTCAAAACCCAAATCTTTATTCCTGCTTGAGCAAGCTTATCAATGCAATCAGGGACCTGGATAAAAGGCAAGAGAGGGAAAACAAAACAAAAAGAATTTCATTTTCCTTGTTCGACTCTGGAACATTCACCACTCTATAAATTGATTGAGTATCACAGAAGCTTACCCCATTTTGAAGTTTATCCTCAACAGCAGTAGCTCCAAGAAGAACCAAGTCTTTTTCAATCTTCTCTGTGACTTCATCTATCAGTGCTTCTCGATCAGCACTAACCGAATTCTTGGCTTCACTGATTCTCTCAGTGAACACCTCGTATTCATTCTCGTCGAGTTCACGATAGGCAAGTATCAAAGTTCTCAATCCAGCATCAGCATACTCGTTCACATGGTCCCGGGTTGCCTCGTCATACTTTCTACCGTTTTCGGAAAGTCTTTCAAACATGACACTGCATGATAAAAGAAGTTGAAATTAAATTTGAAACTAGATTTATATCTGAGTTTTGTAAAGTCGGGATCGCATACCTGTCTGCCCCTTTAGAAAGTAAAAGGAGTTTGCCATCTTGGTCCTGCACTATTACTGACATCCTTCTCCTTGAGCTACTGAATTCAAGAACGTTCAGGACTTTGTACAACCTGCAAAGAGAACCGTTTCACTAAAGTCAGACACAGAAAAAGCTTCTGATGGCATACAATAAATAAGAGAATATGTACCGACCTTTCAACTCGTTCGCCAGTCATCAGGTCTAGCTCTCTGACAGATATTGTTGTTTGAGTTCGAGTGAAAAATTCAAACCCAAGCTCCCTTGCTGCAATAACAAATGCTGCCTCGTCAGGTGATTCAGCCTCGTACGAGATCTTTCCTGTATCTTCATCCACTTCAGGTATGACTGTATGGCATACTGCCAATAATCGAAAGAATTTCTGAATGACATCAGCATGCGTTTCCGAGACCCAGCTTCCATCCATTATCCTTTCATCTCTAAAGTTGAATCCTTTCACTGCCGGTTCTGCAGCAACAGCATCCTCGGTCCTACTTCCATTGCTCTGATTCACCAAAGCAGAAACCTTTCTCATACCTATAGCCATCTCCACCTCTGTAACAGCACGCCCATAAGCTGTCCCAGCAATAGAACACTTGATGAACTCCATGGAGTTACATGTCAATGTTCCTGTCTTGTCTGAAAGAATGGTACCCACTTGCCCAAGTTCTTCATTCAGGTTAGAAGTACGTGCATGTGCTGGTTTATCAGCTTCCTCGTAATACATATGGATATCCTGATTGATGAAGAAACTCTGAAGAACTTTAACAATCTCTATTGACACATACAAGGATATAGGAATGAAATAACTGTTTAACATTAGCGCCGATAGAAAGTGATATACTGCAGCTATGGGCGCCCTCTTTGGGTCAAAGAAGATCCTGGAATCATCCGGTTTCAGGTACCATCTTTTCATTACGCCATTCTGTAAATCATCCCTCGTTGATATTCCAAACAAAACCGAACCAAAAAATGCCAATGAAACTACCACGAGGAACATCAGGTATATAATCCTATCCATCTTCCTCTCGATCATGCTTCTTTTCGACGGAGGCGCTGTTGAATTCTGGACAACTTTTGTATCAGGACCTGTGAAGACAACAGCCCCATAGATATAGTCTGTGTTCCTGAGTTTTGAGCCCCTCAGAAGAAGCTGCTGGGGTGAGAGAGGGTACTTTACTCCATTAAGCTCTATAGTACCAACAAACGAGTATAAATTAGCATTCGGGTCCTCGCATTTAATAAAAGCCTCAAAGTCACTGAAATTGAGCTCTTCACGAAATGACAAAGTTACTTCTAGTCCTTGTTTAAGTTTCAGATTTGTTTCCCCGTCAAGGTTCATTGTCTCTACATAGCAAACAGCATCCTCGTAGCTAGAGGAAAGCAGGACAAGATCTGCCGGGAAAAACTCATTTTTGTCAACCTTCAATATATCTCCAACTCTTAGTGACTTCCATTCCGTAGGATAGAAATTCCCATTGCCTCGGTGCACTCCAACTTTTCTATTATTGACCTCAATATCCTAAAAGCATGAGAATTTTCACACAATGAGGAATGTTTAGATCTGCAAATGCAAAATAGAGTGATCCAAGCTAATGCACAGCTAAGGCAACTCTTCAATGGTAGGTCAATTCCAGTTTTGAGCAATGTAGCTTAATCCAACCTAGAACTACGGATTCTGAACAAGCTAACAAAACATGTTTAGACACAGAGCATCCTAATTAAGATCATCTAATCTAACTCTAGTCAATCAAAAACCACTAAGAGCAAGTTAAGCAAATGACAAAATCAATCAAAGTACCTGCTGTTTCCTGCGCCAATCTTCTACACCTTCTTTAACCATAGTAGCGAGAATAACAAAAGTCAGCGGAACAATGGCACTCACAGCAGTATAAGGAGCGAGAGGAGTAAAAGACAAGATCCCAACAACAAGGAAGTAGAAATTGGCAACTCTCCTAAACTGCTCAAACAATGATTTAGGGAAGAAACTGGTGAGAGTATACTTGGTGGTTCTCACGTAGTTGTCACAGTAATTTCTGGAATTAGCTTCAGGGGAATCAGGTTCGTTGCAGAAAACCACACGAGAGAAACCAGATCGTCCAATACGTGAATGGTCTGGCTTGAAACAAGCTTTAGCACCTGTTAATGTGAAAAGCTTGCTTAATTGTAACTTCCTTCTGCGTTTCCTTCCACTTCCTGCTGCCATTGTCTCTCAATTTCAACACCTAAGAATAGATCAAGAGACTGTTTTGAAGTGTTTTCTTACAAAAAGAATCAGACTTTCACTCTTTCAGATCCTCTAGAACCTTGAAATTTTATAATAATGTTTAATTTTTTAAAGCTAAGTTTTCTATACAAACCAAAAACGAGCAAGAAAGGTCAAACTTTTGTTGTGTCTCATAAGCATTACACTGAAACAAAATTGACACTTTATCTATAAAATGCCGATTGATTTTGCGAAACCGACGGAAACATTTGAAAACGAAGATACCCACAAAACGAAATTGTTCAAAATTGAATGGAGTTTTGGGAGAAATGGACAAGAAAGAAGAGACGATACCGAGTTTGGGCAGAGGCTCCGAGGAAAAGCAGAGACGGTCGTGACTGAATATGTCCGATGTCGTGTGTTTATTATGAGTCCCTTCACCTCTGATTTCTCGGAGAATCTGGTGAAGGAATGAGGAATCTAGTGGGATAAAGTTTAGATTTTGTGAAATCAGAGAAAGACATCTGAGGAGAGAAGGCTAAAATCTGAAAGAAATAAATTAGTAAATCTTCTAAAATTGGGAAACTGGGGTTTTAATGCATTAACTAAAAGTCTTGGGGTTTTAATGCATGAACACAAATCATTGAAATCATAGTTTCTAATAGACGTTTTGAATTCTGATTGGTTTTGGAAAGAATATTTTTTTCTTTTTTTTCCTAAGACAGACAAAGACGAGGAAGAAAAAAACGGCGAATAAAATGCCAAGATGTTTCTTAAATAATTGATTAATCAATTTTTTTTTATTTCTTAGGGGTAGATTTCAAGCCTATGGAAGGACCCAGACTAATCCCTTGGGAGAGGTGCAATCCATGAATAGACCCTCTCTCCGGATATTCAAATGGGCCGTAAGCAAGGATTCATATCCATGTGGCCAAGCCAATTGACTAATAGCTTTGTGCTTGGAGGGAATCGATCCCTGGCCTCGACCAGCAGGGCGACTCCTCACCAACCGAGAACCATTAGACCAAGAGAACAGATTAATCAACTTTGACAATATAGCAAATCAAATGTTGAAAATTCTCAATAAATATCTATGGATTTATTTGTTTGTTGGTTTTGTTTTTAGCCGTTTTTTAAATATCTATTTTTTTTCAATAAATTAGAGTCGAATGAGTCTAAAGATCATCATGCTAAGAAGTAAGAACGTTTAAAAACAAAGTCGAGAGTTTTAAGCGCAATACTTAGGTAAACAAAATAGATTTCTTTAAAACTGATTATGTATATACTAATCTCTCTCTTTTTCCTGTCTAGCTAGTATCTCTTTATTTGTCAGAATAACTCGCTTCTTATATATGAGGAGGACCTCACCAGTAATGCATTCTCTTTACTCCCTCTCTTACTATTTCTGTCTCCTCTGAGAGAATTCCCAATATTTTTGGATTGTCTTTTGACTATAAGAATGAAGATAAAACTGGAAATTTTGGAACTCAGACAAGAGCAATAGTAAGAACTAAACGAGGAGACCGAGCTTCGTAAGGCTGCTAAGTATAGAGCCACTGGTAACGTACCAAATGCAACCTTGTGGATCTTTCTATATTACATTGTTTCCTCCGGTCCTTGTGAGAATTCATCTTAACTTTTTATTGTAGTTTTTTATATCCCTTGGTGATTTTAGGTGCAAAAACAACACCAATGTGAAGGATTTTATCAGAACGTTGACACATGAACACACATCAACAAATCCCAAGACAAGGGTGCATATAGTATACGTTTATTGTGTTTGATATTTCTTACTGTGTATATAGTATAAAATTCTTCCAAGTTTTCAAGTCTTGGAACAAATTAAAGAGACCAAAGAGAATTACGAAACTTAATTGTTTGTGTATCATGCAGCAGAATTGAAAGAAAAAAAACCATGTCATTGCTTTGCTTGCGGATGGTGCAATTCTAAATTGTATTGAACTTAAGTAACATATGTTAAAAACATGCAAAAGGCAGAAATCTTTAGTTACTAGAAAAATAGAAACAAAAGTAAAAACAACTCAGTGGCCATGCAAGAAACAAATAAGGTAAGTTAATCATCTCTTTCTTTTTTTTTCCTCAGTTGGTTGAGTTGCACTAAACTTGGAAGATAAGAAGAAGAGCACATGAATGGGGGAGGAGTATTCGGGAACTTGCTGCGGCCACCTTCCAAGACATTTGGAGCTTTATTGAGACTCACGGATTTAAAGTATCTATCATCTCCGATGATGAAAGCTGTGTGATAGCGACATGTCTCTGTGAATACATCGAAAACCGCAGCAACTTTCTTCTCCTCGTCAATGAAGAAGCTCTCATATTTAGAGAGAAACTGAAAACCAGTGAAAGATCTCATATCTACTTTCAAAAACTTGCTCCACAACACTGTGTTAGGCTCTATCTTGGTCGTAAACCAAATCTCCAATACCTCAGTTGAATCCCGCGGCTGATATAGCATAGCGAGTTTTTCTTCTCTAACGCATGAGAGGGTCACAGTCTCACCAATGTACGAGTTAACCAGAAGAGGCAAATGCGGACCAAATCTCTCTTTCATAAAATATGAACAAAAAAGTAGATATTTCCCTTCAAAGACGCACTACATTTATAATACGATATATCCCAGTCGGGAGTGACGTAAAGACCCCTCCATGAATTAGAGCTGACGTCGTAGATTTCATAATTAAAAAGGTAGGGTTTCTTACGATAATTGGTGTACTTTAAGATTTTATGGTTACGGTTGTTGTTGTCATATCCTAGAGCATACATATCTCCTCTGCGTGCATTTAAACTAGGCTTGATACATCTTGTTTGCCCCAAATAAGGGTTCCACACCACGAGCCTTGAGTTGTCCTTACCGAGGCATAACAATAAGCCGTAGCAGTGAAAGACTTTAGATATCTTGTTGTGATTAAGTCTATTTCCTTTATAGATACATCAAGCAAGTCTTCGTCTTCTTTGTCCTTGCGACAGAGATTAAATCTAATTGAACAAACCTTGAAATCCATAGTCATGAACCCCAAAAACTGCTGCCTCGGCGTTGCTGCTTTACCTAAAACCCAATCTTTGGATAAATCGTTCCATAATTTGCTAGTGGATCGCACTGTTCTCACTGATGTTATCGGAATCTTGGCGAATATCATCCCTACCAAGTCCGGTGGAAGATCGCACATCCTCGTCATTCTTCCAAGTTTCAACAAACACTGTAATAGAAATTAGGGCTTTTCTCTTTTAGATGATAAATAGACGTTAGCTTCCGTTTCAATAAATAAATAAATAAAAACTCTTTCCTTTTTAATTCACGTAACTAACATAATCCTGGTTGATTTTTGTATGAAAAAGGAAAAACAAAAATTATAACAAAAGTGTATACCATCACGGAGTCATTAGACAAAATGGAGAAAATAATTAAATAGACAGACATACGAACTCACCTGTACACATGACTTGTAATGTTCAACTACCTACATCACTGTGGTTGATTTGTCCAGGAGAATAGCTACACTTTATGACGTAACCTCACAGCAGTACCAAGTAAAGCTTCTAGAGCCCTAAAAACTGTTTACTGATCTAATGAATATAGAATAGAAACACTAGCTAGAGAATAAGATCACGATCAAGAGCAACTCAACTTATTCTTCAATGAAGGAGACTTCAAAGGTGAGGAGATGAGAATTATCTAGGAATGTAGGGGTGGGCGTTCGGGTACCCGAAACCCGAAGTAGAAACCGGGTTCGGATCAGGTATGTGTATTTTTCATCTGAAACAAAATAAAAAATCCAAAATCAATCTGAATTCAATAAAAAAAACGAAATCAATCTGGATAATAAGTGATTTACAGTTTCCAGTTTAAATAATTGGAGTTAATTAGGGGTGGACTTTTGGAAAAGGGATTTTTGAAAGTTCAATCGATTTTTTGGACAAAGGAAAGAAAGAAAGAAGAACAAATAGGGTTAGGGATATCTTATGTCTTTTATAAAAAATCGGGTAGTTCGGGTATTTTCGGATTTCTTCGGGTATATCCGATCGGGTACGGGTATCCCAACTCGATGAAAACTTCATCCGATCGGATATTTTGGTACACTTGTACCTGAACCGAACTGCCTATTTCGGATCGGATTCGGGTTTGGATATTAGGTATCGGGTGCGGGTATTTTGTTGACCCCTAGGAATATGTATGTTGTGGAACTTGAATGGCATCTTTTAGACCTAAAACTACGTAATTATAATTCCAAATTTACGAGTGGATTCACGAGAAATAACAATGATTCATGTAAAATTGCAATTATAATCGTTTTCTCCAGTTTCTTTCACAATTATAAACATTATTGCAATTTCACGACATACTGTATATATTTGAAGTTTTGAAAAACATTAATGTGTAATAGACAAAAACCGTAACATATAAATATATATCTCAGAAGAGCCCATGTGATTGGTTCATTGCGGTTAACTGAAATTTCTCCTACCACCATTTCCAATTTTGTCATCTTCCCTGAAATATTCTTCCGATTTCATCGCAAAACCTAAAATTAGCCAAATCAGATCACAAGGGGGGAAAATGCCGTCGCAGATTCTCCACATCTCACATCTTCCTCCTAAATCTTCACCCGCCACGGAAATGATGTTCAAGCCTTTGATTTACGATAATCCCTCAACCACCCTCCTTGCTTCCTCTTCTCGATTTGATGACGACCACACCATTTCTTCTACAGTCAAGCCTCTCCTTTCCCGCGCCTCCAGCTACAACGGCGCCGTCACGGCGAAGAAGGCGTCGTCGTCTGGTGGTGGATTAACGAGTTGGTATCAGAATAGACGGCGACGATCCAACAGCGATAATTGTCTCTGTGCGTTTCCATATGATACTAATGGAAGCGACGGTGGTAATAGCGGCGACCGTCAAACTATTAGTCAGGAGGTTGGCCACGCCGCTGCGGAGACGTTTTTGTTGACTCGTCTTTGCTTGAAGCTCCTGAGCTATCTTGGGTATTTTATTTCCTCTTTTAGATCCGTTATCTGTGAGAATTGCTGAATCCAACGAAATTGGCTGATCTTATGGATATATAAAAACATGATCTTTGGTTTGCAAGATCATTG
The DNA here is from genome assembly GCA_028015245.1 of Cardamine occulta. Classification (NCBI taxonomy): domain Eukaryota; kingdom Viridiplantae; phylum Streptophyta; class Magnoliopsida; order Brassicales; family Brassicaceae; genus Cardamine; species Cardamine occulta. The sequence continues at coordinate 22,762,739 of CM051362.1, read as the reverse complement.
ATTTGACTGAACGAAAACTATTATTCAGGGTAGGCTATAGATGGATCACAAGATTGATGGCACTTGGATTTTATGCATTTTTACTAATGCCAGGCTTTATTCAAGGTTCGTTGACTCTTTAATTAGGGTTCTATCTCTCTGTTTTTTTTTTTATGAGATAGTAACTATAAGTTTCATTGCTAAAGGTTTGGAGTTTACTTTGCAGTTGGATATTACTATTTCTTCTCTCCTCACGTTCGCAGAGGTATAGTTTACGGTGATCAACCAAGAAACAGGTCATAGTTGTTTACTGGTTATTCCTTTGTTCATGTTTAGATTGATGTAGATGTTAATGTAAGTGTTTTTTGGTTTCTTTAGGCTTGACTTGTATCTACCTAAGAACTCCAATGGTCCAAAACCAGTTGTGGCGTTTGTAACTGGTGGAGCCTGGATTATTGGGTGAGTATGATACCCAAATGGACATTTTTTTTTTCACTCTAATGCGTTGAGGACTGAGGAGAAAGAACTGCAAATTTCCTTACAGAATGTCATGTGTTGATACAGTTATAAGGCATGGGGATCGCTTTTAGGACAGCAGTTATCAGAAAGAGATATTATTGTGGCATGCATAGATTACAGGTAACTATTGGTGCTTTGAGGTTTGTTTTTTTTCTGGAACAATGAATGGGGGGTGGTTTCCTCTCATATTCCATCAGTTTTCATTAACAGTTTCTCGACCTCATTGGCAACATGTCCTCTTACACAGGAATTTTCCTCAGGGATCTATTAGTGACATGGTCAAGGATGCTTCTTCTGGCATCTCGTATGTTTGCAATCATATTGCTGAGTATGGGGGTGATCCAAACAGGTATTAATCCTGTCAACAATTCTTAGACGTGGAAGTTCTCAAGTTTTGGATTTCTTGCTCACTGATTTCTGATCCTTTTGCTGTGTAGAATTTATCTGATGGGTCAGTCAGCTGGTGCACATATCGCTGCTTGCACCATTGTAGAGCAGGTCATTAAAGAGTCAGGGGAGGGGGACAGTGTCTCTTGGAACAGTGCACAAATAAATGCTTATTTTGGTCTGTCTGGAGGGTAAGCAGGATCCTTTCTTTTGGTCCCAGAACTCGAACACTAGTTATTACGACAGCAACCTTACATTGGAATTCAAATATGTGTCGAGAAGTTGCTTAAAACAAGTTTCTTTAGTTACCTGAGTATATGCATATACGTATATATGTAACTCCAGGTTTTATTTAGCCACCAAGGTCTTTTGTAGAAATGATAGGCAATTCTTAGAACACTGGATATATGGTCAAATATTAGCGTAAAGAAGCAATTAGATTTCTGTCTTCTATGTAATTAAAGCCAAAAACTTCAATTATTCGGAAGCTTTGCATCACCTGTGTGTCTACTATTAACAAATTTGTGATCATGATCTACAGGTACAACCTTTTGAGCCTTGTAGACCACTTTCATAGCAGGGGACTGTACCGATCCATTTTTCTGAGGTATGATATCAATTCTTGGTATATAACTTCCGCTGCCCACCTGACCAGTTGAGCAGCTTGAAATTTTACAGTTTAACATGTAACTTTTCTTTTCCTCAGCATCATGGAAGGAGAGGAATCATTAAGGCAGTATTCTCCTGAACTCGTAGTCCAGAATCCAAATCTCAGACACATTGTTTCTCGTCTCCCACCTATGATTCTATTCCATGGTACTGATGACTACTCCATCCCTTCAGATGCAAGGTATGGTTTAACTTTCCTAGCCTTGTGTGTACTTGTCTGTCTCATGTTTTATGATAATTGAACTTCTGGTACGTTATCTTTGCAGTAAATCTTTTGCGGAAACCCTCCAGAGGCTTGGAGGCAAAGCAAAAGTGATCCTTTATGAGGGAAAAACACACACGGATTTGTTTCTTCAGGTATAATAGCCAGTCTTTTTGTGATCTGAATGTCTGGTCGTAGACGAACCTGAATTTTGATCTAGAAACTTGGTTATCTATGTTAGGATCCAATGAGAGGTGGAAAAGATGAGATGTTTGAAGATATAGTATCAGTGATTATGGGAGATGATGAAGAAGTGATTGGTAAAAGCCTTGACAGAAGGCGTCTTGTGCCTGAATTCATGTTGAAGTTGGCTCATTGGGTCAGTCCTTTCTAACTCTCACTCTTTTTAGTGCCCAAGAGATGGAAGAAGAAGTGCATTCCTTCTTCCGGTTGATACGGACAGTTAGTGTGCATATTACTTAACAAGGAAACAGATCCATATACTGTGACGAGACTAATGATTCTGATTATAATTGTATTTCGGTTTCACGAAGTAAAATATAAAAAAAACAACTCTTTTGTTTGACTGTATTTTCGGCCTTCTCCCTTTCTTCTCTTTGTCATTCATTATTGGTAGCACCTATTTCTTGGCAGCTGTTAACTTTTCTACCGATATACAAAGTACCTAACCAAACCAGTGTCATTTATCAAGAAATTACAAAAAGGAAAATCAAAGGCATACGAATTAAGCTGCTGCTATACTAAAATAAGGTGGCTTAAACAGTTCGTGATTATATTGCACTCCACTACTTGAGAAGATTCAAGGGTTTTAAAGTACAGAATAACAGTTGAAGATAATAGGATAAGAAGTCATATGCTGAGGTTTTCTGCGATCACACAGTAGTTCAAAGACAAAGCAAAATAAAGACCAAAGTGTGTTTTGATAGTTTCCTTAACCAGTGTTCCTCATTCCAGCTGCAATGCCGTTAATAGTGATGAGCAACGCATCCCTGAGCTTGTTGTTGTCGTCATCACGTCTTAGCCTCTTGAGGATCTCAACCTGCAGCACATTCATAGGGTTCAGATATGGAAGTCTACTCTCTATCAGCTTTTTCAGGCTCCGATTGTTCTCTGACAGCTTTCCATGGCCACTTATCACAAGCACATATTTCTCAGTAGTCAGCAATTCCTTTCTGAGCTCAGTACCAATTACTCTTCTGTTCTCTGAGACAAGCTCTTCATCGTAGTGTTTGGCTATTGGGATATCTGCTTTAGCTAACACCATCTCTATAAGATCTATCGTCGACTGAAAGAAGGGCCATTCTTTGTACATTGCTTGGATATCATCAGCGTGACCCTTCTCACAGACTCCTGTCAGACCAGCTCCTACACCGAGCCAAGCTGGAAGGACAAACCTTGTCTGGGTCCAGGCAAAAACCCAAGGGATAGCTCGGAGATGTCCAATCCCTGTTGAGCTCTTTCTTCGTGTTGGCCTGCTTCCTATGTTGAGGAAACCAAGCTCAGCCTGAGGTGTTGCCTCTTGGAAGTAGGAGAGGAATTCTGGGTTTTCATAAACCGTGCTCCTGTAGTTTTGGCAGCTGATGTTTGAGATATCTTCCATTAGGCTCCGCCATTTTTCTTCTCTTGGTGGCTGAGGAGGCTGCAATGTAGCAAGCAGCACCGCCGTTGTGTAAATCTCTAGCTGCCTAACAGCCGTCTGTGGTATCCCAAACTTGGCTTGCACCATCTCACCTTGCTCTGTGGAACGGAGTGTACCCTGCAAAGTCAATGCAAGATAATACATGAGAACTCTGGCTGGAAAGCAAAAAAACTGTCCATATGGGAGACTAACTTACCATCACAGACCCTGGAGGTTGGGATTGTATGGCGAGATAAGTTGGGCCACCACCTCGGCCAATACTTCCTCCTCGACCATGGAACAAAGTAACTTTGATGCCAAATTCATTGCAAGCAGCCACAACATCTTCCTGGGCTTTGTAAAGTTCCCATGCTGCTGTAAAGCGTCCAGCATCTTTTCCAGAATCTGAATATCCAACCATCACCTGCGCATAAATAAATTTAGTGTCAGACACCATCTAGAGCAGCATCCACCAAAAGTTGAATTGACATTAAATATATATACCTCTTGGTGGCCGGTGTGGTTCTTTTGGATGTGCTCTTTGTACCATTCGATTGATAGCAATTTCCTTATCACCGATCCAGCGTCTCTTAAATCCTTCACCGTTTCAAAAAGAGGCACCACTCGCAGTCTATCATATAGCAATGATAAATCAGCATACCAAGAACTTGTGTCATCAAAAAAATGAGACATACACACACAACCTTCAATAGAGGTCACCAGTATATGAAAAACAGGCAGACAGGCAAAATGATAAACAATGAAGTTTTCCTGCAAGAAATTACACTCACGTTCCAGCAGGGCATGGTCTTCCCAGCTCGCCACTGACGGCAAGACGGGCATCTTTCTGCAGAAGCTCCACAGCGAGGACATCACTTGCCTACAAGTAGCAACAAATCAATGTCATCATATACGCTGCAGACCAAATTAGCTACTCACCCACGTTAGCTTAAGCAAAGAAGTGACTGTAAAAGACTCAAAGCTGTCATACATTTGAAGCCATGGAAATCACGTAAGCTCCAAGAGATTCACTTCCTAGCTCAGCAGCAACCCGGAAGGTGTCTAGTACTTCTTTCACTTCAGAACCAACCTGCAAAGGTTCAATAGTTTTCATAATGGTGTTAAAACATAAAATTAGATATGATCAGAGATCACTTTCGTATCATCATACTGGCCTTCCTTAAAGGAAACACAGAAACAACCAAGTTACTGATTACTTCATTTGGACTAACAATAAGATAAGTTGCAACTAATAATTAGAATTCATACTTAATTTCTGAGACATGAGCCTAACATAAAAAGAAATTCACGGTAGGTGTAAGCTGACCTCAATATTTGGAGGAACAAGGGGTCGTTTCCCTTTCAATTCTCTTGTCAAAAACTCGAGTTTCTTCTCTTCGTCCCATTCACTATATGTGCCCATATCTAAGTACGTTGTAATTGCATCCAAAGCTTCAGAATGCCTTGCAGCTTCCTGATTAATGAATCCTAGATCAGAAAGAAATCAAAGACAGAGAGCCAGAACAAAAAGGAAATAAACGCACCTGGCGCAAATCAAGTTTCATCAAAACCATGCCAAAGGTAGCAACTCTTCGGATCAGATCGGCAAGCCGGCCATCAGCTAATATCCCGGCATCAGATGATTGCTGAGAAAAGAAGATTTTCACATATGCAGTTCAGGATGATTAATGCAAAGACCACTTTTCGTGAAGCAAGATCCTACCAGAGATTCATAGCAGAGGAGTAGCGGTTCCAGAAGTTGGTCTGATGTTTCATAGTAATCCCAAGGATCGTATTCACAAGGAAGACCCTCAAGAAGAAGTTCCAGAAGTCTCCGTGTCTTCAGAAGCTGTAATCACAGATCATTACGTGTAAGTCATCTCACTCAAGAAAAAAGAATTAGTTACAAGTAGCTGAAAATAAATACCCTGGACAATATAGACATGAACTCTTTATGACATTTTTGACGAAGCTAAATCCGGCTCTTTACATGAACTTAATGAGAAAAGTTTAGAAGGATCAGCACCTTTTCCTTTACTTCGCCAAGAACAATCCGATAAGGAGCAATTCCAGCTCGTTTGGGTGGAGTTGGTTCTAATAGCTTCTGAAAACTGGTCCTCCCAATCTGAGAGTCCGAAACTAGTTTCTTCTGAAGAAGTTGAGAACTCAAGGAGGAGGATCCTCGGGGAGTAAGACTTTGCTGAACGCCATTAGAGTTGACTGAAGTTCCATTTGCTATCGTTATTTGCAAACTTTGGCCTGAACCATTACTGGAAATTTCCTGAACATCCTATTTTAAGGAAGAAAATCAAGAGAACTATCAAAAACAGACAAACTCAGCCAGAGTATAAAAACCATAAAGAACAAAACAAGGCATATGCCAGAATCTTTTGAGCTATGTTTCACCTGACGATTGAGTGGCATATAATCTGTCACAGGAATTTCAAGTTTGGGATACTGAGATTCACTACATTCTGCAAGTAAGACATAGGAAAATTAGTTAGATGAGGCGTGATTATAGAAGAAAATCTGTATGCATGCTGGTATACTTTAATGAAAAGAGGATAGTCATGCATGAAATCCTTTACCAGCACATGAGGGAAGGTCAGCTCTAGGTGGAAGTTGAATGGGTAGGGATAAGCCCTGCTGGCTTGGAAATTTTTGTTGGCTTCTACTAATATTCGGACCCCAACCTTCAAGGTGGTCTTGAGCAGAAGCTTCTGAGGAGAAAAAAAAACATCTTGAAGATTTGTGTGTTTCAAGAATCAAGAAAAATCTAAGACATGAGAAGCATACCTTTTTCAAGAATTTCATCCGCCAATCTTGACAATCTATCACTGCATCGATTCATAGACAGTTCAAATCTTAAGCTATCGATCTCTCTTATGTACAGATCGATAGCCATCCACCTAGACATGAGTGATACTTCTTTGGTGACCTGGAAATTTATTGATAAAAACCATTGTGTGTTAGCAATTTAATCATAATATCTCTCTATACCAGCTAAATAGTAACCCTTTCTTAAACTAACGTAGAAGTCCCAAGCAAAGCTCGCATTCTCACCCATATAAAAATTGATTAATCAGGCGAGAAGAGAAATATCGAAGGCTCACCTTAGCCGTGACATTTGGATTTCCATCTCTATCACCACCCATCCAGGAACCAAACTTTATTGGGGTGCAAGTTAATGGGAGAGGCTTCCCCGTGAGCTGATGAGGACAGAGAGAATTTCATTGTGTCAATATCAAGTCACTTTAGCGTTCAGAATTTTCAATAAATGAGAATATCAAGTAAGACCTTCTTCAGAGAACTGCTGACACGGCGCAAGTAATGTGGCACAGCTTTCCAAAGGGATTGCTCAACAATGTTCAGACCTGACACAAGGCAAGGAATAACACACACTTTTAGGAAAACCTTGGTTTATTAAATAAAAGGTCTCAGACATTTACAAAATTTTAATTAGCATACCAGCCCTAGCTTCATCAACAGGAGTAGGTTTCTGACGTCTAAGTTCATCAGTCTGCCACAGTGAAGTGATCTCCCTAACCTTTTAAACGAAATGAAATTATTAGCTTTACTGCTTCAGCAGAGAAATTCTAGGGAATATATAAGGAAGATGGTACCAAATCCTCAATGACTGTTTCTCGATCTTCAAGTCCAAGGTCTGGTCTATCGTTATATTCTAGTAGATGCTGGAAATAGTAACTTACTTAATTTTAAAAGGGCAAAAACCATAAACCTCAAATTGCTTTCAGCAAGTATAGCAATTAATGTCAGGATTACCAACAACTTACAGCCATTCTAATATGTTTGTACTGCAAGGTTCGCCGGTTGATTTGAGTGGGGTGTGCAGTAAGAACAATTTCAACGCCCTGCATTGGAAAAACTTTAGTAAGCAAACAAGAACCAAACTGAGGCAAAGCAAAATGGATTTATTTAGCATTGGAATGGCAGTCTTTGAATTTTGAACTCAAATCTTGTAGATACTGTCAAAGATGAAAGACTGGCAGCAAGAAGAACAACAAAGAGTACCTGCTTGCAAACTGTGTCGTAAAGCTCATCTGGGGAAATTCCACTTTGCAATAGCTTACTGAATACATCATTGCATGATCTTGAAAGTTGTGGAATGTTACAGACTTTACGAACTCTGAAAGTTGGAAACATTTTGCCTCAATGATCAAACAATCCTTCAGGCTTCAAATAGAGGTTAAGCAAAGCAAAACATAATATTCTCCCAAGTATCCAGAATTCATTTTGTGACAAGGATCATAGACTAAATGTTTATATTCTTTTGACAAGTGGAGGCCAGATATAGTTCACCTGTGATGAGTTTCGGCAATGCCCATCAAGTTAAGAAAATGGCTGAAAGCACGAGCCAGTGTCAATGCTTCCTCCAGTGACATCTTTGATATTTCAGAAGTCAGTTGTTTCTCCAAAAGCTCAGCCGTATCTTCAATACCAGCCAGACGAAGATTTAAAGCACTCTGAAAGGTAAAGCCAAACAAAAATATTCTAAGACTCCAGAATCCAGTCTCCACCTAGGGAAATAGAATACTTAAAACGCATAATCTAGATCTTAAATGAATCGAAGATTCTCGGCTGTGCAAATCAAACACAAACACGAAATATCAGAGCGCAACCAAACCATTTTCGTCAACCGCAAGTAATTCGAAAAAGATCTATCCTATATTTCCATTTCCTTTTCAAAAAAAACCGATCGTAGACTACAGAAATCATTTCGTTCTTCTCCTTCTATGTTTTCCCTTGTAAACGCTAGCTTAAAACACATTTTCAGTTCTAGAGACGGATCGGAGTAAAAAAAACATCACAAAGGAGCTTTGAAAACAGAGATAGAAGCCAAAAAAAAATAGAAGCAAAAACCTGAGCGAGAATCCGAGTCCGTTCGATTTTCTCCATGAAATCGGTGCCGACTTCTCTCTGCAAAACGTCGTTGAAGAGACTTCCGAGCAACTTACAGTCATCCTCGAAGCTCTGAAACGAGATTTCCTCCGCGATATCGTCCGTTGTATCCGTCATCGCTGTCGAAGAAGAGCGATTCCCGAGAAAACACTGAGAGAGACGATGCTTTGACCGTCGAGTAGAGCTGGAGAAGAAAACACACAAAAACAGTGTGAGAGAGAGTGTGAAGGAGAGAGATATTTTTTGTGAAGAAATTGCCGTACTATCGAGTGATATATCTGGTCAGTTGTAAAGTGGGCCCTACTTACAAATATTACGCTCTCAGATGTTGACACGTGGTGTTTAGCAACTGAGAATTTGGCGGTGTGCCATTGCTGATTCCCGAAACTATGGGGATTTGCTTCTCCTCTTCCCAATTTTTTTTTGTATCGTTTAGAATTTTGCCTCCAAAATACGTAACATAAATTTCATATTTTAGCTGAAAAAATGGAATTTATATGATATGATTTTTCGTTCCGGTTAGAGTTTAGGTTCTCGAGTCTTAAGAAACAGATCCGCTCATGATTCAATATACGGATTTGACAATAAACTATTTAAAGGCAGTAATATTATATGCATCCATTATGTTAACTGTTAAAGCTTTAGCTCAATTATTTGAAGGTTGTAATCATAGAGGATTGTTTTTTATATCCGTCTAGTAATGATGCAAGAGCACATCCAACTGAAGTTTTTAGATGGGGTTCTCATTAATTTAAAAATTGAAAAAAAAAATGAAGAGATAGACTAATAGTGTCTATTACTCCATCCATTCCTGAAAGATAGATGTTTTTTTAAAAAATTTGTTTCATAAATATGGATGTTTTGTATTTTCAATGCAAGAGTTGTGTGTTATTTCTTAGTTTACCCTTATTAATTAAAATTAAAATAAATAAAATAAGAAACATTTAATTAAAAAGTAAAATTATTTTAGGTTAAGTAAAAAAATTCTTAATATGTTTGCATAACCTTAAAAATCTATATTTTAAGAACATATGAAATATTTAAGATATTTAAGAACTTTTCTTAGATACCCACATAACATTTGTCTTTTTTGGTTGGTTAAATTTTTTACCAAACAATTAAATTTAATTGTATAATAAAATATTAATATTTAAACTTTTAAGAAATTTTTTTGGGTTTCTCAAAGTTGGAGTTGCTCTAAAGCGGGTTAGTAACTTAGTACTATTTTTATGGATAAACTATAGACTAATTGTTATTCCCACTTGAATGGTGATTTTTGGAGATGCTCCGAAGCCTGATATACCGTATACGTCACTTCCATTACATATTACATGCTTACATTATATATGAACAAAGTCACTGTCATACTCTCCTAAATCATGAATATGAGTCCAAATCCTTACAAACACAACAAAATTAAATTTGACCGAGATTCTCTATTGTCTAAGAATCCCACTTTTAAATTTTGTTTCCAAAACGGTAAGGGCCGAAAGCAATGGTAAACCCCTTTTTAAGCCCAAATTTATTTCCGGTTTCAACATATGAATTTGAAGTTTTATTTCTCTTATATTGTTAAGCCCAATTCAAGAGGAAGAAGAAAAAAAAGTAAACAAGAGACATAAAACATATTTGAGACATATTTTGGCTTGGAGATTTTTTGAATATATGGTTTATAACTTGTAATCGGGTTGTAATTTGGTTTATAATTTGTAATCGGGTCATAATCCGGTTTATAAATGGTTTTAACTGGTTAAAACATAATTTCAAAACAGTAAACTAACATAAAACTAGGTCTATGGACTCTTAAGTTTTAAACTTTAGAATTGGAGGGTATCTAAATTCAGAACTTTCCATTCGGGATTTCTAGATTTGGAACTTTGTACGGGTAACTATCTAAATCAGAACAATAGCTTGGGTTATATCTAGTGCTCACTACAAGAAAACAACCGGAATCAGACGGAAAATTCCGTCGGAAACCAGGAATTCCATCGGAAATCCGTCGGTTTTTTCCGTCTGAACTATGTCGTCGGAATTTTGAAATCCGTCAGAAATCCGTCTGAATTTCCGACGGATTTTCGACGGAATCTAGTTTCTGGAAATCCATCGCTAATCCGTCGGATATCCGTCGGATATCCGTCGGAATGTATTACGTCGGGTGTTCGTCGGAAATCCGTCGGAACTATTCCGATGGATTCCCGACGGAATTCCGGTGTTTTTAACCGACGGTGACCGACAGATTACCGATGGAGATAAACCGACAGAATTCCGACGAATCTGCACACCGACGGATTTCTGACGGAATTCCGATGTTTCTGAACCGAAAGAGACCGACATATTCCCAACGTAGTACCGACGGATACAAACCGATGAATTTCCGACGGATCTAAAACCCGACGGATTTCCGACGGACTGCGAAATTTTTTTTTTAATATAATAATTTGAAAAATTAATTAATTTCAAGAAAATTAAATTTTTAAAAAAGAAATGACAAATAAAATTTAATAGTATTGAAAATTAAAATAGAATATTATTGTAATTTTTTAATTATTCAAAAAGAAAAAAAAACATAAAATTGTTTACAATCGAAAATGAAATTAAACGCCTGGTGGACGTGGTGGATATTGCGAAAAGAATTCGTTCATCCGTTGGATCATTGCTTGTTGATCAGCTTCATATTTCGTCTGTTGCGCTTCTCCGGCCTCTTTAAGGCGTTGCATATCCGCCTTCAGCTCTTCCATTTCTTTGTCTTTTTCTGCGAGCCTCGCTGTAAGATCGGCGCTAGGATCCCCGTAAAAGCGTGAAGTAGCCGAGTAAGATGCTGAATCGTCGGGAAGACCAAAGACCCGACCTTTGGTCTTCGGAGTACTTGCATAAATGAAAAGTTGAATAAATATTTGAAAGTTAAAAAGAATTGATTAAAATTTTAAAATTTACTTACCGCGTAGACGAATTCGTTGATCTTCTCGATCGGGACTTCGGTGAGAGGCGGGGTTCCTTCAATGATTGGTTGACTAAGAAGATAGTCAGCACCCATCGTCCTGACATTGCCAACGATCTCCCGAGCTACACCATCTTGGATTTCATTGGTGGTCTTGTTGGTGTGAGCAACTTCGATCAATTTGAGGGCAGAAGGTTGGACACCATCTTGCCGAAACTACAAAATTAACAAATATAGTAAATATTTTGAATATAAAATTAAAAAAACAACATAGTGATTAAACCAAAAACTTACAAGTTGTTTCGCCTTTGTGACCAAACTGGTTGCTCCTAGATTGGGCGTCGCCTTACCCTTCCCCTGCGATCGCTGTTACGCATGAGTGGGTTGTGGAGCTAGCCTACGTAGCGTCTTCACTCCATTACGCTATCAACCCGTTCCATAGGGCCGGGTTCATAACCAACTCCCTTGGAACAAGATTCCTCAATCACAACGCCTTCCACTCATTTATCTTCCGTGAATACATGATTGCCGCTTTTTTGTGGAAGTCCTTTCTAACCAAAGCGGTAATGTGACTATCCCAAGTAAATTCTTGCTGAAAAAATGGAAATTAAATTAAATAAACTAATAAACTAATTAAATTCAAAGTAAACAATAAAGAAAATGAAAAATTTACCGCAAATTGCCGAAACCACATTGCCTGCTCTTCTAAGGGCATTTGGGCGTACGTCGGATACGGATGCTGAAGCAATCCATTAAGCATCCGGTTGATAGATTTGGAAATCCCATTTCCCGAATCTTTAAACCTTCAAAACAAATTGTTTTGTAGACTTAAAATATTTTATTAAAAAATATTAAATAAAATTTAATATTTTAAAATTAGAAAATGAGACTTACCATGTGTCTGTCCCAACACAATCCGGATGAAGACGAGTGAATCGCTCTCGTCCAGGTAAAGCAACGAAGTCCTCAACGCTCATTGCAGACGGTGCAATAGGGGGTGGTGTCGATGCAGCATGGGATGGTACAAGTGATGCGGTCTCCAGAATATGGGTAGACGCCGTAGACTGACTCCTCGGCGTAACTCCCCTACCCCTACCGGAACCTCGACGTACTCGGTTCCCAGCACCCTTATAATATAATCCGTAATCTCTAATAAATTTTTTTAAAAATGATTATAAATTTATACAAAATGTGAATAAATTTGTAAAAAAGATTATAAATTTATTATAAATTTATTATCAATTTATTATAAATTTTTTTTAAAAAATTATAAATTTTTTAAAAAATCTCCAATATAAATTAATAATGTAAAGTAAATTTAAATAAATAATAATTATAAATTATAAATAAAAAACTTATAATTAATTATAAATTTTTTAAAATGATTATAAATTAATTAAAATAAATTTAATTTTTTCTAACCAAATTTATAATTTATTCTAATCTAAAACAAATTCTTCAAAATAACAAACCACATTCTCCAAAAATTATTCTACTAAATTCTCCAACATAACAAATTCTAGTTGTTCTAAATAATTCAATAACAAAACAAAATTTCCCAAAATTTAAAAATTAAATCTAACCAAACAAATCTTAGAACTAAAACTAGAAAACATAAATCTAACATCCAATAACATAAATCTAACATCCTAAAACCTAAATCTTACATCCAACAACCTAAATCTAACATCAATCTTACAACCTTAGAAATCTATAATTTTTATAGTTTTGGAAACTTACAAATTGGATGGAATTGATGGGGGATTGTTAGACATGTTGATGCTTGATGATTGATGTCGAAATCGGAGCTTCAATCGGATGGAAATCGGAAGTCAAAATCGGAAGTTTTGAGTTTTTTTTAGTTTGCGGTTCAGATCCGCGAGGAAGAAGATGAGTCTATTTATCAAATAATTCCGACGGATTTCCGACGGAATATCCGTCGGAATCTTTTAATATTAAATGACACGCGGTCTCGGGAAGATTCCAGCCTTAATTTTCGCGTATCCGTCGGAAATCCATCATAAATTTCCGACAGATTTCCGACGGATACGCGAAAATTAATTTTACCGGGAAATGAAAATTTAATATTACACGAAACCACAAACCCGTCGAAAATTTTACACGAAACCACAAACCCGTCGGAAATCCGTCGGAAATTTCCGACGGATTTCCGACGGATACGCGAAATTTAACGTGTGGACGCGTGTAACGGATCAATACAAAATCCGTCGGATTTCCGACGGATGTTTCTTCCGCAGCAAATGTCAGTCAATCCTTAAACCGAGACACGTGTAACCACGAATCCGTCGGAAATCCGTCAGAAAATTCCGATGGATTTCCGACAGATTTCCAACGGGTTTGTGGTTTCGTGATCGTTTACAATCCGTTTCTCTTGAAATATGTTTGTAGTAGGGTTTGTTACTCATTTCAATGATAAAATATAAACAAATACAATGTTACAAATGAAATATACAAAATCCAAAGATATTTAGTTGTTATGGTTATAAATCATCGTTATAAGATATGTATCATGTAGTAACATGTAGACATGAAAGTAGGAATTGTTTTTAATTTTGATATATATGATATGTTACAAGGTATATGTTAGTATTTTATCATTGAAATTAGTAACAAATCCTACTACAAACATATTTCAAGAGAAACGGATTAACGAACCACAAACCCGTTGAAATTCCGAAATCCATCGAATTCGAATTTCGACGGATTCGTGGTTACACGTGTCTCGGTTTAAGGATTGACTGACATTTGCTGCGGAAGAAACATCCGTCGGAAATCCATCGGAAATTTCCAACGGATTTCCGACGGATAACAAAGGAAAATACATTTTTCTTCCGCAGCCAAAATTCGTCGGATTATGTGTAATTTGGTTTAGATGTTTCTTGTATAGTATTTTTATTGTTTTTTGGTTTTGTGGTTTTAAAACATAAAATGTAATATTTAAAACACGAAATAAAAATACAAAATATAAATAAAAACAAATGTTGATCATGTACTAATCTGAATCAGATAATGATCCTCCTGAAGGAATATCGTCTTCGGCCTCATCAAATTCTCCAAGTTCTTCCTCAGATTCTGAATGAACTCTATCATCACCAATTTCCGTCAAATCAACCACAAGGAATGTATCAAAAAAATGCTCAACATGATCCATTGGAACACTTCTAGTTGGTTGTAAAGCATCGTGCTCAGAAACTCCATAAATTTTTCCTCTTGGTTTAATT
>CM051362.1:22723144-22748144 GCA_028015245.1 Cardamine occulta | reverse complement strand
GGAGTCACTGTAATCCAAGGATCTGAACGCCGTGTTACCCTAGGATAACGAATATAGCATACCTAAAAAAACAAATATAAGTTATAAAGTCAAATAAAACATTAATAGAATAAAAAAACTTTAATAATATACAATATTTATTAAAATATCTGAACCTGGTCTGCCTGTGATGCTAGGATGAATGGGTCATACGTACGAAGTCTTCTTCTAGAAATTACTGACGTGACGCCAAATTGGTTCACCTTAACCTCACGCCCAACTTCTGGATCATACCATTCACACATAAATACAATGCACCTCAAGTCCACCATCCCTGGGTAGCGAACTAGCAATATTTCTTTGAGAATCCCGTAGTAGACAACATCACCAGATTAAGCTGAAATCCCATAATCTGCAGTTGGTCTTGACCTTCCTTTATCGTGAATCCTAAACGCAAATCCCCTACTGCAATACCTAGGATATGAGGTCGCAATGTAGATTGGGCCAGTAACTAACTCTACTAACCATGTCGGGAAAACCGATCCATTTCTAATTCCTTCATTAACCTAAGAAAATAATTTCCACAAAATTAATATAAAACACTAACGTAATAATTAAAGGCATTTATATATTAATATTATAGCATACTTACGTAAAATTGTAGCCAAGTAATATAATCGTTCTCCTTATGCAGTTCAAGTTCTTCTTCAGTCTTTTCCGGAAAATGGCTACGTATTATTGCCATGTAAAGCCTGAAATCAAACAACATTATATAACCTTTGAAAGCAATTACTTATGGATAAACTAATTTAGTACTTAAATAGATTTAGTTTTTTACCTTTCTTACTCCGTCATCTCCTCACAATTTGTTACGATATACTTATGCAAGTGAGTCCACTCCTGTTGTGAAAATTTGCGTTTCTTTCCTTTTCCACTTAATCGACCAACTTGCGAAAACAACTCAGAGACCACCAATGGATACATGACTTTCTCACCTCTATCATCATGGCGAGCAGAACGTTTACTCTTTGTACGAACTTCCGATGGAAAGTAATATTCCGTAAAATGTGAGGTTTCTTCGTTGATGCTATGTGCGACAATTGACCCCTCAACTCGACTTAAATTTTTAACCTTCTTCTTAAGATGGAACATGTACCGCTCAAAAGGATACATCCAACAGAATTGAACAGGACCACCAAGTGCGGCTTCATGGGGGAGGTGGATCGGAAGATGTTCCATAACATCAAAAAAGGACGGCGGAAATATCTTCTCAAGATTGCAAAGGATCAAGGGTATATTGTCCTCTAAATTGCGAATCCCCTCAAGTGTAAGTGTTCTTGTGCATAAATCCCGAAGAAAGCACCAACTCCTGCAAATAAAAATACACAAATTTAAATATATATAAAATAAAAATATCAGTAATTTTTAAAATACACATGAAAATAATTTATACCTGCAATTGCTTCGTACACATCTTTATGAAGGAGCTCCGCAAAAGCGAATGGAAGAATTCACTGCATCACAACATGACAATCATGACTCTTCATTCCGATAAACATTCCTTCTCCATAGTCGACGCAATTACGCAGATTATATGCATATCCATCAGTGAATTTGACATCGTCTTGAATCCAATCAAAAAATTCTTTTTTTTTTTGTGCATCCAACCAGTACGGAGCAAAAGGATATTTACCATTGGGAAGAATTTCAAGAAAATCACGATCGCAAATCTCTGCCAAGTCCAACCTAGACTTCAGATTATCTTTTGTCTTCCCCGGTACATTTAAAACTGTATTCATTATGTTATCAAATAAGTTCTTTTCAACATGCATCACATCGAGGTTGTGCCTCAATAAATGGTCATTCCAGTAAGGCAATTCCCAAAAGATACTCTTCTTGTGCCAATTATGAACTTCCCCGGCTCCGTAAACAGTTTCATGTCCATTACCTCCACATTCAGAAGTCATCGGAGCACCAAAATCTCTCAACTGCTCCAATAATGTACTGCCGTCTTCCTCATCAATTGGAGCTTCAAACACTTGTTTATTTTTCGTAAATAATGTTTTAGACCGCCGATACGGATGCTCCATCGGTAGAAACCTTCTATGGCAATCAAACCAACATGACTTTCTTCCGTTCCTCAATTGGAATGCATCTGAGTTGTTTGAGCAATATGGGCACGATAGTCTTCCATGAGTTGTCCATCCAGATAACATTCCATATGCTGGGAAATCGCTAATGGTCCACATAAGAACCGCCCGCATCATAAAATTCTGCTGGTGCGAAACATCAAACCCTTCAGCACCGTGACTCCATAGCATTTGTAACTCATAGATCAATGGCTGGAGGAATACATCTAGTGATCTCTTTGGATGCTCAGGGCCGGGAACAAGAACGGAGAGAAATAAAAACTCTCGACGCATGCACATACCATGGGGAAAATTGTACGGTGTTACGATTATGGGCCATAACGAATACTGCCTTCCATGCTTCCCAAATGGGTTGAAACCATCTGTACATAACCCGAGGTACACATTTCTTCTCTCATACGCAAAATCCGGATACATGGATTGAAAATGTTTCCACGCTTTAGCGTCCGACGGATGTGTAATCTCTCCATCTTGACGATGTTCTGCATGCCATCTCATTTGCTCTGCCGTGCGCTCAGATTGATATAACCTCTTCAACCTCGAAGTCAATGGTAAGTACCACATACGTTTAAATGGAATTGGAACTCTCCCACTAGTATCTTGAAACCGTGGTTTACGACAAAATCGACAACTTCTCCTGTCTCCATCTTCTCTCTAATATATCATACAGTTGTCGATGCACACATCTATTACTTGATACGCAAACCAAGACCACCTACAAGTTTCGTACCTCGTAGTATGATGCGGTGCAAGATTATCTTCAGCAAAAGATCTTTCACCATATCTGCAATCGCATCAACACATTCCTCCGCCAAATGAAGACCGTCTTAATGGTCATCATTCTACTAGCAGATGATAAAGGTGAATGACCATCTCTACACCCATCATATAATGGCTGCTTCGCTGCGTCTAACATATCAAAAAATCTTCTAGCTTCTACATTTGGTTCTTCAATCATATCCTCATCTATTATGGTCGAAGATAAATTCTCTCTAAACGCATCATTCACCATCTCAACGGTACCAACACCAAAATCTACTTCCGTTCTATGTTCTCCTAAGCTATCCGCAACATAGGGTTCACTGCTACTACTACCATATTCAAAATTTCTTTCTCCATGTAGATACCAAATCTTGTAACCCGACATAAATCCATTGCTATACAAGTGATGCCATACTAATTCTATCTTAACATTCCGAGAATTGCGACAAATTAAACATGGACATTTCATCTTACCACTTGTTTTCACTCACGGTTGATTTCCAGCAACGGCCATGAACTCGCATATACCTCGTGCATAACCATCGTTTAATAACTTTGACTCCAGATCAAACATTTCTTCATCCATCCACGATCTGAAATCTCTAGAAGATGACATCTCTCTCTACACGTTTTTTAAGAATTGTTGGGTAGAATTTTGTTGTTGTGATTGAAAGGAGAAGTATGGTAACATATATATAATAACGCTTTCCGTCGGAAATCCGTCGGAATTTAACGGATATAATAACGGCTATAACAACGGCTATATTAACGTTCAAATTTTCAGACGGATATTAATCCGATGGAATCCGTCGGAAATTACCGACGACAAACCGACGAATTTCTGACAGGAATCGACGGATTCGGAAAATACCGACAGAATTCCGATGGATTTCCGACGGATATTAAAATTGTCAATTCCATCGTAAATCCGTCGGAATTCTATCGGAAAATACCGACGGATATTAATTCCGACGGAAATGCCGTCGGAATTGCGGTAGATTTCTTGTAGTGGCTATACGATAGTTCTGAATGGGAAATATATAGTGAGCCCAAATTTTATGAATAAGATTTTGAAATATACATCGGCCGACATAAATAGTTAATATCCCAGTAAAATAAGTTGGTAGAAAATATGTAACCTTGAAAACAAAAGTCCAAAAAGAAAATCTTTCGAAAGTTAATACCTAATCCGATATTAAAAAAAAAATAGTGATTGAGTCTAATGAAAAAACGGTATGCCGGATAATGTTATTTTCTTCATCAAAACCAACTCAAGAATCTACCAGTGATATATACACCTAATTCAGCAACTAGACAAATGAATTAAAGAGTAAGATCACGAGCATAACGTTTACAAAGTGACCTTTATTTACGCGTCAAAATAAAATAAAATATGAAACATAAGAAGACCCATATCAAGAACAAACTGAGCGTTACCCATATTGTAACTGATATGGAAGATAACTTGTTTCCAAGAAAAGCCCAAAACAGGGAACGAAAGTCATGTGTCAAAGGAGGAGAAAGTGGTGGATTTAATTAGTCTGTTGGCTTCTTGGGTTCGTGAAGTCGCTCCAAGAGCTTATTTCTTTCTACAAAACCTATGGTGCATGAAAATGATTTTTAAAAAATAAAAACAAAGAAACGAATATATATATTTAGTTTAAACTTATTTTAAAAAATATTTGAAAATAACACAAATCTAATACAAAATTTTTAATAGTTAAACTAAAGATAAAATATCATAATCATCAAAGTCAAAATTATATATATCTCATGTTTCCAAATTATTTATTCGTGAACTAATTGTTTAAATAGATATACGCAAGTTTCCGCCATGTTTGAAAAACATAAAGAGACTTTCGTGTCACGTTACTGTCATGTAATTTTTAGAAATTATATAGTCGTTATGTTTTCCCGCGTTTCTAAGAGTTTTCTGTTTTGAAAGTTTTCTCACGTTTTCAAAAATTTCTTATTTCGAAAGTTTTCCCACGTTTTTAAGAGTTTTTTATTTCAAACGTTTTCCTGCAATTTTTTAAAGTTTCTCATTTCGAGCCAATTCCAAAACAGAAAACAGATTTCCGACAGAATTTCGATGCAACTTAGCCATACACACACTTGATTAATCGTTTAATTACACAACTAAACGTCACTAGCATAAAGATTACAAAGTTACAGGGTTACTTATGTAAAGAAACAGTAACAATACTAACACAAGCCGTGCAATTGGAATGGCTCGTAGGCTCGTTGGTAGCTAGCTAGCTTCTGGTTTTTGCCAAAACGCATCATTGAGGTGAATTACGAAGAAGCCCCGTACGAAGAACACGTGGCTTTGTACGATTAGTTAGTAGATAGAAGTCAATGAAACTACACTAGGCTAATATCGTCAGTTAGAGATATTTTTTTTCCTGGTTTGGGCTTTTTACGGGAATGGATAATCAAAAACGAGAAGCTCGATCTCCCCCAAATTAAGAGTAAACCCTAATTGTTTCTGAACCTTTTTCTCGCTCTTTCTCTCTCTCTATCTCTCTCTCTCTCTCTATCTCTCTCTCTGGAAAGGGATTAGGAACTCGCGGCGTGTGTTTGCTTTGGCCTTCTCTAGAATTTAGCTTTATCTCTTGAATCTCTCTTTGTTTCTGTGATTCTTCGTGGTATTTCGACGAAGAGAGACACATACAGATCGGATATGGCGGCTGATAATACGGGCGCGAAATCGAGCTCCGCTGCTGATTCTTATGTAGGGAGCTTGATTAGTTTGACATCTAAGAGCGAGATCAGATACGAAGGGATCCTTTACAACATTAATACTGATGAATCTAGTATCGGACTACAAAACGGTACGATTTGTTTTCACTTCCGATGGAGGATAATTAGATGCGTTGTTTAATTTTTGTGATGTGTTTTCTTATACTTTTTTTTTTGTTTTTTCTTGTGAAAATTTTCTCCAATCTTGAGCTGTTTTTAGCTCAGTCTGAAAGAAATATTGTTCTTGTGCTTGAAGTGTTCATGTTTACTATCTAACTTATCAAATTGTAATCATTTTCTTTGAAACTATTGGTGGAGTTTGAAAGCTTAGTCTTAGATTGTTGATGGGGTAGATTTTTGTGAGATTGAGATGGGCTAAATCTTGAATTTTTTTTTATCTTGTGTAGTGCGATCATTTGGAACTGAAGGAAGGAAAAAAGATGGTCCGCAAGTTCCTCCAAGTGACAAAGTTTACGAGTACATATTGTTCCGTGGTACTGATATTAAGGTATCCAACAGGATTATGCTAGTGCTTGTATGTTATTAGTTGTTGGTATGTCAATTTTGGAGACTTAAGAATATTCTTGTTGTTGGCAGGATTTGCAAGTCAAAGCTTCTCCACCAGTTCAGCCTCCACCTACTATAAATAATGACCCTGCTATAATTCAGGTGAATAGTAGAAATGTTAGAGGATAGTGTTTTTAGTGATTTTAGAGTCAGTTGATGTAAATAATGACCCATCCTTCCACTTGTTATTGGTTTGCAGTCTCACTACCCTGGCCCGATGCCTACATCTAGTAGCTTGCCTTCTACCGTGAGCGGGTCACTGCCCGACATTAGTTCTCATAATGGACAACCTGGACAACACGGGATGGGATTTCAAAACTCAATGCCTTTGTATCAGCCTGGTGGAAATCTTGCTTCGTGGGGAGCATCACCACAACCGCCAATGTATTGGCAAGGATTCTACACGCCACCTCCCAATGGCCTTCCTCAATTGCATCAGCAGTCTCTGATTCGACCCCCTCATGGGCTGCCAATGCCCAGTTCTCTTCAGCAACCCCTGCAATATCCTAACTTTAATGCCCCTCCACCTGCTGGTTCATCAACTTTGCAGGGTTCAAGCTTGCCAGAACCACCCTCTTCCTTGTTTCCTTTTAGTACCAGTTCTCAAATTCCAGCACCCAGTTCATTGCCTTTCTCTAGTCTACCACCTGTGATGTTGTCTTCAGGTCTGCAATCTACACTGCAGTCAGCACCATCTCCTTCACTAGCTTCAGAGATGGCCCCTACTTTGCTGTCAAACAAAGCTCCTATTGCTCTGCCTCCTACCCTACCTCAGGATACTAATTTGCTTCCCTTTTCTCTACCAACTACTAGAGGCATCGAAACAAGTGCTGGCCTTTCACTGTCTAACAAACCTAGTGTAGTTACTAGTCCAATTTCTCTGCCGCAGACAACACAGTTGACATCTGCTCCTGTTGCTGGAATTTCTAGTTCCATTAGCCAAGATAAGTCAAAACCTTTGTTGGTTACTCCTGACCAACTGCTGCAGTCTGGATCTGCTGCAGTCTCTTTGTCCCCACCCTCTAAAAATGCGGATAAGGATGTTGAGGTGGTTCAAGTATCATCATCATCAGCTGGGCTGGAACAATCTGTTCCAGTTACATCAGAAGCCCAACCTCCAATACTGCCATTGCCTTCCTCTGCAAGGCCAACTCAGAAGGTTTTCAATATATTTCCTAATCTTTTATCTACTCGTCAGCTCTTCAAATGACATCACAGCTTCACTTATTGAGATAACAAAGAGCCTTTAATTCTAGATATGCGTTTTTGAGGAGTTGTTAACGCTTTACATGAAATGATCTTGCATTTGCTGATGTCTGAGTTCACTGATACCCATTTTATTTTTCCATGCTATGTTCTTTTTCTTTGTTGAAGATGCATGAAAATCTCTCTGGGTTCCTTCCTTCCATGTATTTGATTTCGTCTTCCATGTTTAATTGAACTTGTTTACTGAATTTTTTTCGCAGCCAAATGGGCAGTCTTTCCCAACTCATAATGGTTACAGGGGACGTGGAAGAGGAAGAGGAAGAGGAGCTGGGGTAAGATTTCTTCTCACTCATATGTAGAATGTGACAAGGCTTTTATTTGTTTTTACCTGGGGAAAGATCTACGAATTAGTAAGGCTCGTGAACTATGGCCATGCATGCTAATAGAGTCCTCCTTGTTGGCAGAGATCAAACCAGGTAATGAAGTTCACTGAAGATTTTGATTTCACGGCGATGAATGAAAAGTTCAATAAGGATGAAGTATGGGGTCATCTTGGGAAGAGTACCAACGGAGATGGTGATGAGGATGCCCCAATCGAAGATGAAGCTGAGCTGCCTAAGATTGATGTCAAAGTAAGTGAAGTAGACTTATAATCAAGTAAAGCCGTCATATTTCCCCCTCTCTAGTCTGATATACCTTAATTGTTTATTGTTGTAGCCTATTTACAACAAAGACGACTTTTTCGATAGCCTCTCATCAACTGCCATTGACCGTGACTCCCAAAATGCAAGACCTAGGTTCTCAGAGCAAAGGAAACTAGATACTGAGGTACTTTCTATACATTTTCACATTCGAAAAGCAGACTGGACTTAATTAGTTTGTCCTGTGTCTGGAGATACTCAAGTTTCCAGAATCTGAAACCTATTGACTTAAAACCCGGTATTGGTATAAATGCAGACATTTGGTGAGTTCTCGAGATTCAGAGGAGGTCGAGGAGGGCGTGGTTATGGTCGAAACGGTTATTCACGTGGTGGTTATGGTGGGCGTGGATATGGAGGTTATGGTGGGCGTGGTGGTGGTGGTGGTGGTTATGGGTATGGGTATGGTGGACGTGGCCAGGGGAGAGGCGTATCAAATCGTACTTCCTAACAGTTGTGCCAATAAGGGCTCTACTGACTCAAAATCAATGGGAGCTCATGCTTTTGAGTGCTTTTGGTATGTGTGGCAATAAAACAAAAACCGAGTCTGATGTAATGTTTCTGTTATAAACCCCCTCTTGTGTGGTTTTCGAGTGTATCAATTTGACTTGCTATCTTTGTTATAAGACTTGGTAATAGCGTCTTTCTTTCAGTATTCAATGTTGTTTTCAACTTTTGTAGACTTGACATTTGTGAAATGCTTTCTTCTTTCTTTATTGCAGCTACTTCTATTTAGTACCTTAATGTTTAGTGGACTTGAAAGTCAACATTTTGACTTTGAGAACAGTATTAGCAGCCGTAAATAAATGGAATGGGCCGTACAAGAGGTCCATATACATATATCCATAGTCTCTTATTTTATTGATCAAACATTATTTTGTCGGCAACTTCGAGTCTGAGAGACTGAACTCAACTTTGAAGAGAGATATAGTCGAATGGGAAGCGTGGATTCTTCAAGACTATCACTGGTCTTGTTTGCTAGACTCTCAGGTTTAGTAATCGCAATTTCGGTTCTATACTGGGCTCTCTTCCTCCCTAATCAAGGCCTCAGCTACTCTGTAACTATCACACTTTACTCTCTTGCTCGTTTATTTTCAATTGGATATCTGGTCTCTCTAAATGAAAGTTTATTATACTTTTGTAGACTCTTCATCCTCTGCTGATGGTGATTGGTTTCATTCTTGTAAGTGGAGAAGGTAGTGATGATCTATCTCGCTTCATACCCTTTTGAAGATTTCCATCTCTCTTTCATGAATAATTTATCAAGAATTTGGGGTTTGATCTGCAGCGATTCTGATACACAGATGGTTGCCTGGTTCAAGGAAAATGAAGAAAGCAGTTCATCTATGGCTACAAGGGATGGCATTGGGCTCTGCTGTGTTTGGGATTTGGACAAAGTTCCAATCTCAAAGTGGAGTTTTTGCTAATTTCTACAGTCTCCATTCTTGGATGGGTTTACTCTCTGTTTCTCTCTTCGCTGCCCAGGTTCGTCTTTTTTCCTTTCTACCAACCAATGTTATTTTTGTCCAATATAATAATTTAAACATCTAAGATAGAGTAAGTTTTTATGCATCATCAATTCATTTCATGCTTTCCAAGATGTTAAAACTTTTATCATAAAGGTCGGATTACACGTTACTGTCATTATTGTTTTTTCTCTTTTTTGAAAATGTTAGCCATCAATAATGTAAAGAATGACAAAACACGAAATTGAATACCCACTTGGGATTAGTTTCTAATTTGTCACGGAAGCTTTCAAGCTGACAAGATTCCCCTATATGATTATAAAACGAATTATTTTACACATAAAACCATTTATTATTGTCAGTTCAATCTATGTGCTATGTCCTATACTACCAAAAATATTTCAAATTATTGCCGAAGTGTCTTTTTCTTAAGGAGTCTGTTTACTAATTAGCCCCCACGACCAGGAGGATCCTTTAAGAGAACCGGGGGTTTAAATGTAATTACCATGGGGCCATTAAGTTATGAGTATTTACGAAAAGACCTCACAATTTTGAAGATTATTAACAGTGAAGTTGTATTGCAGTGGGTGACTGGGTTCTTAAGCTTCTGGCATAGAGGAGAAGTACGGACTACAAGAACCACGTTTCTTCCATGGCACGTCTTCCTTGGACTCTATACCTACTGTCTAGCCATTGCAACCGCCGAAACTGGACTTCTTGAGAAGCTGACGTTCCTTCAAACCAAGAGAAACATCCCCAGACGTAGTCATGAATCAATGATCGTCAATGGCCTAGGGCTTGGCTTGGCTCTACTCAGTGCAATTGTTATTACAGCTGCTGTTTTGCCAAAGTATCAGAGCCATTCTGGTAATGAGAAACTCGTTTATTCATCTCAAGATCGTCCCAAATGTTTGACTTCTTGAGTTTTTCCTTCCGCTTTTTTAATGGTTTTGGAGACAAATTACACATTAATGGTGTACAAAAAGAACAAATTAGTTCTGAGCAAATGTATTTTACCGCATTGTGATGATGAGACTTCTTTCCAGAAACTTGGCTCCTCCAACCTTTCCTTGAATCTGAGACGGTAAATAAATAACTCGTCTTTGGTCCCCAGCTTCGATCAAGAGCTCAGAGCCTCCCCTGTACTGCAGATTCACCAAGAAAATCCTAAATCATTAGTGTTTCTTAGTTACATACGAACAAAAGATCTTTTCAGGCAATCACATTATGCCATTATAAATGAGTATGAGAAAGGAGAGAGCTTTACAAAAATTGAAGAGAGTCTGAGGGAGATAAGAACTTTGTTTTTTACCTGGTACAGTTTGATTTCCGATTTTTCAATCCCGGGCATGAAAAGAGTAACCAATTTCTTTGCTGTATCAAACGTTACTGATGGTGTCAAGCTGCTTCCCTGGCTTACTGTTTCAGAAAGAAGTTCCCGGACACTCGAATTCGCTTGGTCCAGCAGAATTTTGTCCCAATGCAGACCATCTCTACTAAATGGAACCAATGCAGAAGCAAAGGGAAGCGGCACAAACTCTTCTTTTGGGTATTTGTTTGTCAGATGAGAAGAATAAATAGCAAACGCTCCAGAAGCATGAGATCCTGCTTGTATTGCACAACCCCAATACCGTAATGCGGATTTAACAGAGATAGGATTGTTTGGGTCCATTACAAGAAAACTCCTGAATCTCTCTGGATCTTTCAAAGTAGAAGCACCAGTCTGCAGTTTGCAAATATCCAAATGTAATTTTGGAGCTAAATTAGTTGAAGACACTGAGTTATGGAATAGATAGATAGATACCTCCAAGAACCGCTCCAAAGTATCCCACATTGCAGCACTTGTCATACCATCGAAAGGTGACTTATTGCCACTTATGTTCATTGACTCATCAACAAATCTCATAATGGAAGGACTTGTTAGCCTCCCCAAATCAGTCTTCTCAGCCATACTTCTCAGATATTTCACATACAATCTGCAAAAAGCATGCTTCCTAAGGGTTGAAATTTGGGAAATAAGAACAGAGAAGTCAAAAATAAAAGCAAAACGTAATGAGACCTTGTTTTACTGCTTAGACCTATCATCCGAAGAGTTTCCTCAGGACTAATGCCATCGTAAATTACAACGTCAAAAGTCTTCCCTTTGTGGTTCTTTCGAGTTGCTTGCCTAAAGAAACCAACAAGCCTCTCAAGTTCAAGCATCGAAAAGATGGAATCCATCCCTGGGAGCACTCCTAGCTCTTCTCCTACCACCTACTACACAGCAATATCCAAAACAAATGAGGACTTAAAATCCCAATTTTGCTTCTGTCGAAACTCGCAGATATGAAGTTGTGTCACATACCTACCCCTTCAAGAACCCCTTGGGTCATATTTAGTCGAGCATCTGCTTGCTTCAGCTGTTTAAGAGGTTCTAGAAGCATCTGCAATGTTCCCAGAAACCGTCATCAAGTAAGTTCAAACCTTGAACCAGACATTAAGTATGCAAAGATCGAAACAAAAAGAGAAGGACATACTTTTGTGGTTTCCAGCCTAATCACGGAGAGATTGTCATTGATCAAGGTAGGAGAAGTGCCAATCTTGGTTCCAAGGATGATATCAGCAGAAGGATCTTGATTATGTACCACCAAGCACGTACTCATCCCAGCCAATGCGTAATGCTATGAGCATATCCAATTTCTAAAGACAAAATAGTTAGAAACATCATTCAATACCTACATACAATTGTTTAAGGTGTAGCAACAACATCAGTATAAGCAGAAACCACATCAATACAAAACTCAATTCTAACATTATAGGAGTTAGAATTCAAAATTCAGGACTTTCGTCAAAATTGATTAATGCAATTGATATCAGAGCTCACGTCAATATTGATGAATGAAACGAGAAAAGAAATCATAAAAATGTTTTTTTTTTTACCTGAGCAGCGAAAACAGCGGCGGTGGTCTTGCCGGAGCCGCCTTTTCCGAGAAATGTGACGAATTTCGTTGGTTTCGGAGATGATTCACCGATGGTATCGTTATTATCTCTCGAAGATGTTGCCACCACAGAAGCTGCTGCTGGATGCTTCCTGGAGAGTGAAGCTGCTTTAGTCCTTACAATGGGGAGGAGATTCAGAATAGAGCTTGAGCATGTAAGAGAAGAAGCGAGCAAAGTTATCCGCAATACCATTTATTTTTTTTTTTATAAACTGAAAATTTTATTAATTTTAGAACTTTGAATACAAAATAAAATTCAATAAAGAAACTTGAATATTACAACTTTTACACTTGAGGAATATTGCGGAGGGTTCTTAGAGAGGGATTGAGTTTCTAGAGAGAGAGTTGTGCGAAAATCGCGTGCCCCTTTAGTTGAATGGAGTCGCATATTTATAAGCGTGTGTTGGTCATTGATGATACGTGTCGCTTTGTGGTGGTCTTGGATGGAGTAGTGCTTTTGCTACGTGTCGTCCATTTGTGGTGCCGACATTTTGGAGTCGTCATTGCTTACGCCACTGGTTGATTAGATCATTGCTTACGTCTTGTGGATCCCTTGGGTTTCAGCATCGTTCTTTGTTGTGTATCGAGTGAGTCGAGATAGTCTCTGTATATTGATTTTCCATAGGGAATAGTCTTGAAGTTTTCTGTAATATACATAGTCTACTTTAGAATATACATAAATTAAATCCTATTTTTACATTTTTTTTTTTTTTTTTTTTTTTTTTATTTTATGCTTTTGAAAAGCATCGACTATCAACGGATTTGATTATTCTTTCTGAAGCCGTTTGTTTGAATAACCTTAACTTTGATACGGATATCGGTGTTAAGATAACCTTGTGAACTTTAGAGTTCGAATGGGTCTTGGCTAAATGGGGGCGTAGGTGTAGGTATTATCTTGCGTAACTTCTTCTTCGTCGGAGGAGTCGAGCTGTTTTGCTAGGTCGGCTAGCGCTTTTTGATGGCTCGTTTTTTTTTTAGTTTTTTGGGATGAGTTTGATGTTATTGAATTGGATGGGCTTTGGGTTCTGGATGGAGAAGGGATTTGGATAGGTTCTTTGGGGTCAGAGCCAAATTGCTTAATTAGTTGGCTTGGGGTAAGTAAAGGGACAGATTTGGATATAGCTTTGACATCAGCTTCAGCTTGGTTTATTAGCTGGAAAAATTTGGATATGTTGGTGAGAGAACAGCGATCTAGGTTGTATTTGTCCCACCATTTGATACGAAATTCCTTGACTAGGGAGTAGGGCATATCTTTAAGTAATGTGGATAGAGTAAAGTGCCACGAACAGATCCATGGAACACCCATGTCAATGTGGAATGACATAATTTGAATAAGCCGTGTCTCGAAAATGGCATTTTTGTATTTTTTGATGAGGGTTTTTGAATAGAAGGGTAAAAGGTTTTTGGATAGTTCAGTAGGGTAAATATCTTCTGTGGGACCAAACCAGTACCACCATTCGTAAAACCATCCTGGGAAGGATTTTGGACACTTAGTGTCGAATGATAGGAACCAAGAATGGTCGAAAGGTCTTAGGTAAAGAGCTTTGAGAAAAGCATTTTGATAGTCAGTATAGGAGTATCCTTGAATATGAAAGCTCAGGGAAGAAAAGGCTTTTTGTGGTATGCAGTTGATGAATCCTAAGTCTTGGTAAGATTTAACATGTAGAATCTTACAGGTTGAATAAGCTATGAGGTTAGGGTTGTTTACATGCTGGATAATGAGTAATTTCAGCAGAGTGTGAGTCTACTAGAATATACTCGTAAAAGGTTCTATTTTTTATTGGATTATCTGTGGGATAGAGGCTATCTTCGTAGAAGACTCTGTTGGTGAAGGTTTGTAACTCTCGGAGGGTAATTGGTTTTTGATAATGAGTTGTAAAAAGGTGTTGTTTATTTGGTTTGGTGAAGTAGGTTGCTTTTTCCGTAGGTGGTTGGGTAGGTTTTTGAGTAGATGCGGATGCAGTGCTAGAAGCAGCTGCTTTTGAGTAGGATAAAGGAGGGAATTCGGCGAGAGTCGAAAAGCTGTTTTGAATAGCTAATGGTTTTCCTTGAAGATGAGGTTGGTTCTTGATATAGTCTGATGCTGACAGTGGTTTCTTTGGCTTAGGTTCCGACGTCTTAAATATGTTTATATTGAATATCTGTAGATTTTCCTCAAGTACTCTCTTGTTAGAAAATCTGGTAATGAATTATTTTCTCCTTTAATATATTGAATATCAAAATCAAAACTGATAAGATGGCTTGCCATCTAGCAAATATTTGTTTTGATACTAAGTTTTTGACATCTTTTTGAAGAATTTCTTTTGCCGATTTACAATCTACTCGTAATAAAAATCTTTTATTTATTAAATCATCTTGAAATTTAGAAATACAGTTTACTATAGAAAGTACTTCTTTTTTTTGTTGAATAAGATTTCGGGGTCCTGTCCGACACACTGAATGGAATCTAACTATAGACTCTTGTTTGGCTTCGGTAGTTTTTGTTTGAGTATACCTCCGAATCCTAATTCCGAGGCGTCTGTTTCTACAATCATATCTGCTTCGGGGTTTGGTAGAGATAGACAAGGTAAAGTTTTGACCTTTAACTTGACTTCTTTAACTAGATTGGTATGCGTTATGGACCATGGTTTTGGGTTTTTTTGTAAGCGTTGAAATAATGGTTGAATTGTTTTTCTAAGGTTTGGTAGAAAGTCTGAAACATAGTTTAGACATCCTAAGAATCGTTGAAGTTGGGTTTTTTCTCTAAGCTCATCAGGGAACTTATCCGCAAATTCTATTGATCTAGAAATAGGAGTAATAGTTCCTTGATAAAGGTTATGACCTAAAAATCTTATTTTTGTTTGAAATAAATGCATTTTTTTGGCTGATAAAACTAAACCTTGTTTTTTTATTATGTTTAAAAATGTATTTATGTGAGCTATATGTTGATCAATTGATTTTGAATAGATTAAAACGTCATCAATATAAACTATTGTGAAATTTGAGTAATTGTTGAAGATATCATTCATAATATGTTGGTATTCTGAAGGTGCATTTTTAAGTCCAAATGGCATTACATTCCATTCGTAATGTCCAAATGGTACTGTAAATGCTGTTTTATATTTGTCTTTTTCTGCTATTTGGATTTGCCAAAATCCACTTTTCATGTCAAATTTTGAATATATTTTTGCATCATATAATCGTTTTAATAAATCTCTTTTGTTGGGTATTGGATATCTAATCCATTGTAATACTTCATTCAGAGGTTTGTAATTTATTACTAATCTTGGAACTCCTCGTTCCTTTTCTGCTTGATTATTAACATAGAAGGCCGAACAACTCCAAGGTGATTTGGAAGGTCTTATTAATTTCTTTTTTAATAAATCGTTGATTTCTTGTTTACATGTTTCTAATAATTCTTTATTCATTTGAATAGGTCTAGCCTTAGTAGGTATGATTTTTTCATTAAATTCTTTTATATAGGGAAGTTCAACAACATGTTGTTTTCTTTCCCAAAATGCATTTGGTAGGTCTGAACATACTTGGCTTACAAGTTCTTTTTCTATTGTTTTAATTCTTTCTATAATTTGTGTTGTTTTGAGTTGTTCTTCTATTTTTTTATAGGTTATTTCTTCCTGTAGTTGTTGAATATGGTTTTCTTTTCCTTTTATTAGATTTATTGTTTTTTGTATTGTATTTTGCTGTAGGCTTAATACTTCTTTTGTTTTCATAGGTGATAGGAATGAAAATGCTAATTTCGTTCCTACTATTTTTGTTGTGATACCCGTTTCGGTAACTTTAAATGGGTATATTTGAGTAAAAAATGGTGTTCCTAAGATTACTTCTTGAGTTAAATTTTTTACTAAGATGAATTGGTTTTTGAAACAATATCCTTGATTACAGATTTTTGCATTAGATAATTTGTATTGTACCTTTAGACTACTGCCGTTTGCCCCACTAAGGCGTTCGGTAGTTTTTTCATAATATTTGGTAGGTATTATTCCTTCTCTAATGCAGTTATAATCTGCTCCTGTATCCATTAATGCGATTATGTTTATTTTGAAATCATGACCTATATGTAGAGTAATGTTTGTATACCATTTTTGATAATTAATTTTATTAATTATTTGAATATATTCAGTATCTTCTTTTTCTTCTTCATTGATTATTAAATTATGATTACTAGAAGATGCTTGAGTATTATTTTTTGATTCTATTACTAATAATCTGGTGTCTATTTGTAATTGTCTTAATTCTTGTTGGTTAGCTAATATTTGTAGTTCTTTGATTTGGGCTTTTAATTGCTTTATTTCTCCTTGTAATTCTCCGTAGTTACTTGTTTAAATAAGCTCCGTGTTGGATATTTTTCAAATATTTTATTTAAATTAAAAGGTTGAGGGTTAGATAGTTGATTTTCTTGGTTAATTATATCTTTTAGTTTTGTTAAGTATTCCCTTTTAATATTTGGATCATCAATTTTATCTATTATATCTAACAAGAATTTTTTATCTTCATTTCTAGTTATTGTATTAATTATTTTACAGTTACATAAATTATCTCGATAATTCATGAGATTCTAAAGAAGAATCGCTTGAATTTTCTATTTCATTGATTGAATATTCACTACTTGGATTCTTCAGAATTTTCTGATTCTGAAGTTAATAATAACTTGGCAAGTTTTTCTTGAATATCCGGTTGGTCTTGAAAGATTTCATTTATTTTCTTTTTCATTTTACACTTCGGTTGATCTATGTCCAGGTCTTTTACAATTCCAAAGCATACAATTTTGTTTTTATCAAATTTCTTTTGGTATGTTTTATTTTTAGAGAAATTTTTATTGTTTCTTGTGTATTTATTTTTTGTATAATATTGATTATTTTGATTTTTATTGAAATTTGAAAAGTTTCGATGTGGTCTATTATTGTTAAAATTTCGTTGCCTATGTTGTTTTGTTCTTGAGGGTGGATTAAATTGTTGTTTGTAACCATATTGTTCGCAAAATGAACCCATGGTTAATTTAAGTTTAAATTTATCGTTTCGTTTTTTATCTTTATGTTCTTGACATATTGATAATCCTTCTTTTTTGATGAATGCAAAGAGTTGTCCATATGTTATAGTATTCCAAGGGATGGGTTGTCCTCCGGAATAATCTTTTAATTTGTTGATTACTCTTTCTGCAAAGAAAGCTGGTAATCCTGAAATAAATCTTTCTTTCCAGAATGATTGGTTACAATCATTTCTTTGGAATATATTTGTAATAAACATATCTTTGTACCATTTGAAATCTCCTAAAGTAGGACATCTCAAATTTGTTAATACTAGTTTTTTGCTTTCTAATTCTTCGGATGGATTTCCGATAAAATGCATGGTTAAAGTGTGGATTAATACTTCTACTGCATTTTGTTTTTCTTCTTCGTGTATACCTTCTTCATTTTCTATTTGTACGATTTCTACATGATTTATTATTGAATCTTGCATAATCATATCTAATGCATTATCCCACCAATATTTAAGTGCTCCGTTAAATCCGGTGGTTATTAGGATACATGCTTGTTTATCAGTATTTCCTCTTGCTTTGTATGATATTGATGCCATTCCCATTTCTTGAAATAGATTCATTATTTCGTATTCAGAACGCCCATCAATATTCCATGAGTATATACCGTCACCGGTGTATACCTTATTGGTGTAATTGTGGTGTTCTTCAAATAACAAATCAGGTGGAGTATGTCTTTTATAATAGGGTTTATTTGATATTGTTATATTATTTCTAATTCGATTAATTTCTTGATTTTCTTCTTCCGATAGTATAGATATTTGAGTAGATGTATCATCTTTTTCATCAATATTGTTTATTCCTTTTCCTGTGTCTATGCTTTCTAGTCTATCAGCAATTGTTTTTAATAGTTCGTTTTCTGGAAATTTAACCTTTCTATTTATGGGTTTAAATATGGGTGTAGATATTGATGAGAAAGGGTGTTGAGTAATAGTTTGTTGATTTGTATCTAATTTATTATCTATACTGGTCTACTTGTTTTGAGATAGTATTTAGTATTTGACTTTGAAAATTATTTTGTTCAGTAAATTGCTTTTAATATCTTGCATAATTATTGGATCTTGATTATCTTTATTTGCTCCAGTTTTAAAAGGGGTTGCTATGATTTGTCTATTAGTAGTACTAATTTTTATATCTTTTAAAGGCGGATGTATTGATTTTATTTTTTCACCATTAGTTTGTTCCCATGTTTGGGTAAGCGTTGTACTTCGTGTTAATTGATTTAAATGGATAATTTATATTATTACTTATTGAATATGATTCGAACCATGTAAAGAATGGGATATTTATTTCTTTTATGATCATAAAATTATACCAATTTTCTCTAATGTTTTCTGTTTCTTTTTTAGAGAAGGTTTTAAAATACCAGTTTCTCTTTTCTTTATTTTCTATTGAATAGAAGTCTTCTTTAATGTATTGTTTATCAATTTCATACGTTTGATTATTACATTGATGCTTCCAAAATCTGTTTGAGTTGGTGATGTTGGATACATATCTTTTTCTAATTTTGTAGTTGGTTGGGCTATTAGTGCGTTAAAGATTATTGGGTTATCTTGTGGAGTATTTTGATTTATACTTTCTGTTTCGAGTCTGTCTTGGCTAGACCAGTGGTCCTAGCTTGCCCAAAGACGATAGTCAGAAAAAGAAGATCTTGAATAGTATGATCTTATCAATGGTGGTTTGGGTTCTCTAAAGGAATTGAATTGAAGTAGTATTTTTCCATCTTCTCTTTCTATAATTCTTGAGATATTTCTTTGTTCAAAATTCCTAATAGGTTGAGTAATTTCTATTTTCCATTGATCTGGAATGGTTATTTCGTTCCATTTAAGTTGTTTTGGTGTATAGGTTGTGCTTGGTGTATCTTTTGCGTGAACTGCTAATATAGTTGTTTCACCTTTATCATCTTGTAATAAACATCTAGGATTAAAATCTGATGTTGTTTGTTTAAAATAAATTCTATATAATAATAAATATCCATGCCTATTATTTTCAAATTTATTTTCAGGTAAATGAACATTTAGTACTAAGGTGTTAAGTATAGTAGGATCTTGTAAACTGACTTGAAAATTTGGTGCACAGTTAAAATAAACTGCTCCATTATGTAAATTGGATTGGACTACTCCGAGGAGTGAGTCTTCAAATTTTAGTAATGTTTTATCTCTTAATAACATTAATATTGGTTGGTCTATTCCTGTTCTTGATAGTGGTTTTATTGCTATTTGGATTAAACCAAAGTGTATATATTTAAATCCTTTTTGTTTATATTTTTCTAGAGCTATTGATGATAATAATTTAATTTCTTCAAACTCGTTCTGTAGAGAAAGAGTTTGTTCATGTTCCTTTATTGCATATGCTGTTTTGAAATCAAAAGTTCCGATTTGATAAATTTGTTCTGGATTAATATGTGGTAATTTTTCTTTAGAAAGTTGTTGATCAAAATGAGTTATTTTTGAAATAATTTCTCTTGAATTAATTATAGTATGGGATGCTGATGCAGATTGTCTTGATTTAAAAAGTTTCCTAATCGAAGAGGCCATGACTCTTTCTAAACTTAAAAGACTTTACTAGATGGGTACTAACCGGTTCTATCTTGACACAACAGAGGCTTGCCAACGGTCTTACTGCCTGTGGACTTGCTGCATGGAACACCTACTGCAACAGTGGTAGGATAGAGAGGTGAGTAAACGATCTAGAGGGTAATTTAGGTTTAGTATGAGGACACGAAAACTTGTTTTTAGAAAACGTTTTTAAATTAAAACTTTGCTGCTTTAGCAATGATTTGTTTAAAATTGTTT
Source organism: Cardamine occulta (assembly GCA_028015245.1). NCBI lineage: Eukaryota > Viridiplantae > Streptophyta > Magnoliopsida > Brassicales > Brassicaceae > Cardamine > Cardamine occulta. The sequence goes on along the minus strand of CM051362.1, from coordinate 22,727,766 downwards.
TTGGCTCTGATACCATTTATTTTTTTTTTTATATAAACTGAAAATTTTATTAATTTTAGAACTTTGAATACAAAATAAAATTCAATAAAGAAACTTGAATATTACAACTTTTACACTTGAGGAATATTGCGGAGGGTTCTTAGAGAGGGATTGAGTTTCTAGAGAGAGAGTTGTGCGAAAATCGCGTAACCCTTTAGTTGAATGGAGCTGCATATTTATAACTGTGTGTTGGTCGCTGTTGATGATACGTGTCGCTTTGTGGTGGTGCCGATGGCTTGAGTAGTGCTTTGCTACGTGTCGTCCATTTGTGGTGCCGACATTTTGGAGTCGTCATTGCTTACGTCACTGGTTGATTAGATCATTGCTTACGTCTTGTGGATCCCGCTTGGGTTTCGTCTGTCTGTTCTTTGTTGTGTATCGAGGCGAGTCAGAGATAGTCTCTGTATATTGATTTTCCATAGGGGAATAGTCTTGAAGTTTTCTGTAATATACATAGTCTACTAGAATATACATAAATTAAATCCTATTTTTACTTTTTTTTTTTTTTTTTTTTTTTTTTTTTTTTTTTTTTTTTATTTTATGCTTTTGAGCAAAGCATCAGCTATCAACGGATTTGATTATTCTTTACCGAAGCCGTTTGCTTCGGAATAGCCTTAACTTTGATACGGATATCAGGTGTTAAGATAACCTTGTGAACTTTAGAGTTCGAATGGGTCTTGGCTAAATGGGCCGGCATAGGTGTAGGTATTATCTTGCGTAACTTCTTCTTCTTCGTCAGAGGAGTCGAGCTGTTTTGCTAGGTCGGCTAGCGCCTTTTTGATGGCTTCGTTTTTTTTTTTAAAGTAAGTTCCCAGAAACCGTCATCAAGTAAGTTCAAACCTTGAACCAGACATTAAGTATGCAAAGATCGAAACAAAAAGAGAAGGACATACTTTTGTGGTTTCCAGCCTAATCACGGAGAGATTGTCATTGATCAAGGTAGGAGAAGTGCCAATCTTGGTTCCAAGGATGATATCAGCAGAAGGATCTTGATTATGTACCACCAAGCACGTACTCATCCCAGCCAATGCGTAATGCTATGAGCATATCCAATTTCTAAAGACAAAATAGTTAGAAACATCATTCAATACCTACATACAATTGTTTAAGGTGTAGCAACAACATCAGTATAAGCAGAAACCACATCAATACAAAACTCAATTCTAACATTATAGGAGTTAGAATTCAAAATTCAGGACTTTCGTCAAAATTGATTAATGCAATTGATATCAGAGCTCACGTCAATATTGATGAATGAAACGAGAAAAGAAATCATAAAAATGTTTTTTTTTTTACCTGAGCAGCGAAAACAGCGGCGGTGGTCTTGCCGAGCCGCTTTTTCCCGAGAAATGTGACGAATTTCGTTGGTTTCGGAGATGATTCACCGATGGTATCGTTATTATCTCTCGAAGATGTTGCCACCACAGAAGCTGCTGCTGGATGCTTCCTGGAGAGTGAAGCTGCTTTAGTCCTTACAATGGGGAGGAGATTCAGAATAGAGCTTGAGCATGTAAGAGAAGAAGCGAGCAAAGTCACCATTTTTTTTCTTCTGGGTGTAATTTGAAGAGATCAGATTGGCCAGAGCTCTGGGGCCGCTTGTGATAAAGGAGTGACCGGAGCTGACACATCAACACACAATTCACGTTTCCGTTCGACTCAACGAATTAAAAAAAACGTCCTTTACGTTTTCAAACTTCTTATTTCACGGTAAAAAATGGTAATTTAGAGGTCTGTGACTCTGTGTACTAATTTTTTTCTTTCATAATTTTAGATTTCAATTTGCTGGTGTTATTTTTTGATGTGTAATATACAGTACTAGGATTTTCTAATATAGAAATAGAATATTATTCAATGCAAATTTTAGGTAGACGAAAAGCAGAAATCCAAAAGTTTGTAAGACTATGAATAACTGAATCAATAAGTTGTAGACGGCCAACAAAAGATAGGTACCTCGCAGTTTAGCTGCTTATTCGAGATCGAATCTTCTCTATCAAAGGTGTGTAGTCATGAACTATCATTTGCTTAGTCAATAGAGGCAATCTCAAGTTTGAAGAGATAGACAAACTTTGTGCTTCGTTCTTGTGGTCTGGTCCAGAACTGAATTCAAAAAAGGCAAAAGTAGCTTGGAAAGATGTATGTTGGCCAAAGGAAGAGGGAGGATTGGGTTAGCAGTCGATAACAAAGGCAAACAAAGTAAGTTGTCTAAAACTTCTTTGGTGAATTATGTCGGCTCAAGGTTCCCTATGGGTTAATTGGGTTCGAAGGCACCTAATTCGCCAAGGATCTATATGGTCAGTCAAGGAAACCACTTCTCTTGGGTCTTGGACATGGAAAAAACTCTTAAAATATAGAAGCATGGCAGCATCCTTAATCAGAATCGAAGTTCATAATGGAGCATCAACCTCTTTCTGGTACGACAATTGGTCTTCATTGGACAGAATTTTTGATATCACAGGGCCAAAAGGTAGCATTGATTTGGGTATCCCTATGAACTCAACAATGGAGCAGGTTCTGGCTACACATAGAAATCGACGTCACCGAGTGGATTTTTTTACGGAGATAGAAGAGGCCATCACTTCTTAGCGTGACAAAGTCTCGGATGAGGAGGATGTGATGTTGTGGAAGTACAAAGCAGATAAATTTAAATCGAAATTTAGGACCAAAGCAACATGGAGACTTACTAGAAAAGCTCAGCCGACAATGGAGTGATACAGGGGCATATGGTTCACTCACAACACGCCAAAATACACTTTTATGGCTTGGTTAGCGGTTAATGATCAATTTTTAACCAGAGACAGAATGCTCAGCTGGAATACCAATGCATTAACAAGCTGTTCTTTATGCATGGAACCTTTGGAGACACGAAACCACATTTTTTTCGTCTGTCCATATTCAGCTTACATTTGGAAAGGACTTACATATAAGCTGCTTGAATTACAGTACACAACTCAGTGGGATACAGTACTTGATCTCCTCGTGGACACAAGACAAGAGAAGGTCAAGCTGTTTATTTTGAGGTATGTCTTCCAAATATCAATCCACTATATTTGGCGGGAGAGGAATGGTCGAAGACATGGATAACCGCCTTCGCACCAAGCTCAGCTCCTAAAATATATTGATAAGCAAATCCGCAATAGACTATCGACGATACACGCTATGGGGGACTCTCGGCTAGACAAAGAATTGGAAATGTGGTTTGCAACTCGATAAAAAAAGAACTGTATATTTGTTTCTTTTCTTAAAACTCATACAATCTCCATAAACATGAGGCACTCGATGTAACAAAAGGTTTTTTTGAATAAATTTTATATTCTATTAAAAAAAATAAGTTTAAACTTTTATAACCGTATAAGTTTAATAGATGTTTAATGATTTTTTACTTGTTCCATTTTATTAGATATTTTGCATAAAGCTTAACTTTTGATAGGTTGACTGAATTTAAAATAAAATATTTAATGTTACTTTTATAAAAAAAAGTAGGTATATGTGTTTTTAGCTAAAACATCTATTAAACTGGGATAGATGGCTCGAAGACGATCAGATACCGTTCTAGTCTCAACCATAAACGATGCCGACCAGAGATCAGCGGATGTTGCTTTTAGGACTCCGCTGGATCGATTTTGACTTCCCAGAAAAAAAAAACAAAAAAAAAGGTATATTACCGACATTGACAAATTAACCAGTCACGCGGTAAATAAAACTAGTCCGCGACCGCGTGGGAAAACATCACAAATACGACAACGTTTCTGAGGTAGAAGAAGATCTGCGATTTAGTTTACAACTCTTCAGCAAAAGCCAAGAATTTTGCGATTGAACATCACATACCAAGAGGAGGAGATTAGAAAGATCAATCTCGATTGAAGAAGATGGTACGTCTTATTGTATTTTCAGTTCATATTTCAATCATTGCTATTTCCTGTTATATGTCAATCGCTAGATTTATCTTTGGGTGGTAAATTAGGATGAACCATCTTAGTATGTTGTATTGGATCCCCAAAGCCCTCAAATATCTTGGATTGATTTTGGAAATTTAGGGTACTCGGTTCTAGGATTTGATTCTAGGGTTTGTTCAGAATTTAATCTTACGTTATCGTCTCAATGGATTAGCTTAATGGTTCGTTAATAATTTGAAGATTTCTGATGATATCTGCTTTCTTAGGATTCACAAACTTTCTCAACTTTGACAAATTGAAAAAATTTCAGCTAATCGAATCAATTGCTCTAATTGGTGTTCTAATGGTGTTAGTTTCATGTGTTAATCCTTTCAATTTGTTCCCTTTTGCAGTCGACTCTATCAGCTGCCAGAGCAGATAACTTTTACTATCCTCCAGAATGGACTCCCGATCAAGGTTCCTTGAACAAGTTTCAAGGACAGCATCCTCTGAGAGAAAGGGCCAAGAAAATAGGCGAAGGGATTTTGGTCATAAGGTAATATAACCAAATTTTATCATAGTAGCTCATTCCAGTGACTTGCCTTGTTCAAAAAACTGATTCTTTTGGAGAAAGATGCTACTTTTGGTTGAATTCACATAAGTTGTTCATTTAGATTGCGATGAATAGATATGAGGCTATGCCAAAATATA